>BOSO01003221.1:0-27238 GCA_018403395.1 Gorsachius goisagi | reverse complement strand
GTATCTTCCGGCCGCCAGACCCTGGCTACCCACAAAAAACATGCATTATTTCATTTGCTTTTTACTGGGAGAAATAGATGCTTGTGGTTTTAGACTCGGGAAACCTTTCTCAATTTTTTGGTTTGCTGTCTTGGCTGGGAACTTATTTCAGATTATTTTGAATCAATTTACTTGAAAACACATGGATAAGGGTAGTGAATTTCTCAGCACTGTTTACTAAAGCCACCATAGGAATGAAAGCTGCTGACAAAAAGTTAACTTTCATCACCATCATAAAACAATGCCAAGTTTTGGTGCAAGTACTTTTGAGTATCTTCTAGACTGACTAATGCATATTCCCTCTTCCCAGATAACCCTCCTTTATCCATTTCCTGAAATACTGTCTAAATCTACCTTGTGCAATTTTATGGTCTGCTGCTGCAGTGTGTTAGCAATTGTTTGGCATGTTCTATTTGTGAGTGTTTTTCTTGACATTTGCCTCAGTGCATGCAGAGGTGCTTATTGGCAATGATCCTATCATCAGCAACGTTCAATTAAAACTGATTTTCAATGTGCAGTGGTTTTTCAATTTCTGTTGTTCTCCATTTCCATAAAGATTGCTTTCTCATGTTAGTACTATAAAAAGGGTTTATATTTCTGAAAGCTTTGTATTAAGACACAAGACAAACTTTTATTTTAAATGAGTCAGAGTGGTTTCACCACACACCAAATTAGACAAAGTTTTTCAAAATGCCCAAGAATTAAAGTTAGTCTGAACATACCAAACTTACTTTTTCATGGTCAGCTGAGTTTTACTGTCATTTTTGTAACTGTTAAAATAAATATTTTTTATTAATTTTGATTTAAAAATTGGGGACACATGTAAAGATGCATTTGAGCTAGCACAGAGCTGAGTTAGTGATGAAATAGCTTCTTGAAGGATGTTAGAAATTTCATTTTTATTTATTGGAAAACATGTACTCTAGATTCAGTTCTTCCTCTGCTACTTCTCTTTAATTGCATTTCACTGTTGTTGCACAGTTGCAAAAAGTAAAACTCTTAAAAATCTACAAAACTGGCTTTTTAAAAAAGGTGCACAAGCTGAATTTGGAATTTTCAAAACTATGGTTTGAACTTCTCATGGATTCCTTCCCTTCAATAGTCAATCAGTTCATAGCAGGATGTGTTCTTTAAAATGTGTTCTTCATTTTAATTACATTATGTATCCTTAACAATACATTTCCCAATTAGTGTTCACTCTTAGTCCAATCATTGTTTTTAAAAATGGAAATCTGGGAAGCAACTATTAGTCAAAGTAAAGCCACTCTCTATATCTCAGGAAGTGCATTTACATCTAATCAATGGGATTAATTAAATTAGATCCTTACAGGAACTTCAAATATTGTTTATCACAAATAACTGAATAGACACCAAACCTGACTCTGTGAAGTGTTGTTTGCACCTTACTCTTTCACAGGAAGATAAAGAATACACATGGGTCTGAGATAGCTTCTGTCTCTTCCCAAGATGAGGCTTATAAAATCAACTACAACGTGTGTAATTTTCTCCTGGAATTTGCATAATTATTTTGGATTCATCTCAGATCGTAGCTTGGAAAAACAATTCAGCTCTGTCATCCACATGCAGGTATCACAGGCTTACTAATCCTTCCCTTGTATGGTGGGAAAAGGGCAAGAGAAGAATAGGTACAGCCACTCACCAGCTGGCTTTAATGTTCACATCACAGACTGCCTTCTCTTGTGTATCAGTAGGTAACCATACACAATACTTCAGGTACCATATACTCCCTAAGCTTAGTTTCAGTCATCTGTAAAAAGTTTGGTTAAAATCGTGAAGGGAAAGAAGGATGAACTCAATGCACTTCACAAAGGCAGTCTTGCTTCTCTTTAGCTGTTTCTAGACTGTTTTGCAGGTGATCTTTTAGGCAGTACTGGCCTATTGTAGTCATTGCTCCTGACTGTAGGATTTTAATCATTAGAACACTACAGTCTTTCTTGCTCATTAGCTTCACCTGTCTCTTTATTCCCAATTTCGCAGTAGTGGAAAAGCAACAGCGACAAGTGTCCTGGAGAGAGGAGTTGCTTCTTACATTCTCTTCAATTTTAGTCCCTCCTTGGCAAAAGAAGCCTGGTTGCTGTGTTGCTTGTGCTCGCCAGGACAGGGCCATGATCTCCCCGAGTCACTCAGAGGTGCTGTCTGCAGAAGGCTCCAAGCCTGCAGGATGCCAGGTTTGAGGTTCATTCTCCTTGTCTGAAGGCCTGTGCCTCTCTTGACTTAAAAAGCATCGAGACGAAGGATATTTTACAGAATTATGTATTATAGTGTCCCAAATCCTGCAAAAGCAGTGTATTAATGAACTTGGAATGGAGTCTTTGAAAAAACCCCACACTATTATATTCACAAAGCACGGCTTTGACATATGAATTTTTATTTTTTTTTATTTTTGATGAAATTCAGAAAGGCGAGGTGGAATTGTTAATGTTTCTAATTTTACTGCCAGTCATCTGCCATTGAATTCTGTCTCACTTGAAAAAATCCCCCAAACAACAAGCCTTACCTTTGAATCTGTAGCAAGTTTAAGATATAATTATTTTAACTAATCTTTTTAAAATGACACCTTGTTAAATGCAACTGTTCAAGAGAGAAATTTAATTAAATCCTGCTGCTTGCAGACCTGAGCAGTATTAGTACTTAAGAGCTTTATGATTTCAGAGTTTACGTGCATCTCCTTAACTAACACTGGATCATATTTTGATGCCTACTTTAACTTTGTTTCTTTTTATTTATTTAGCAAATTAAACCACTGGTCAAAAAAAAAAATAGCCAAAACTATACATAGTGTGTATAGTTAAGCGATTTTCCCTTTCATGAGAAGTCTGACAAACACAATTACAAGGGAAACATGGATAACAGAAAGGGATGACATAACTAACTAGACAACTGGAGCACATCTAAGAAATTATTTCTTAAAGAAGTGTGCTGCCACAACTGGGAAATAAATGTATTTCAGAATATTTATTTTATCTTTGCCCATTAAAACATGGACCTAGACAGCAAAGCAGCACATTTTACACCCACAATAATTACTTAGTTGTGAAATGCCAAAGCAGCAGAAATGAGAAACTTTTTGCAGAATGAAACAATCTAGCAGACTGATTTTCTGAAGAGGCATATTCTCTAAATTGAAATGTTCACTGACAGGAGATTTATGCTCGAAGTCAGCAGGTTTTTCAAAGGGATTGTGTACCTTTCTTAGCTGGATTAGAAATGGTCATCTTGGTTTTCTTTAATGTTTGATGGGTGGGTCTATAGATAAGAAAGGTAAGTTGAGCGAACCTCCATTTGCAGAAACTACCTGGGGAAGTTTTTGCAAGTTACTGATACTCTCAATGTCCTCTGGAGATAGTGGGAACTGACATTTATAATTAATTTGGAGGTTCAGATAATAAGTAACATAAGTAACATAGCCTCTATGATGAATAGATTTTTTAATTTATCAGATATATTTGACTTTATAGACATGGCATAGTACTACACTTACATAAAGTGAATAAAAATCCGGATCTTATTCCTGTTACTGGAAAATTTCTTAGGCTATGTGCTCATCAGTTGGGATGCTGGATATGTTTTGATGCATAAGGAGCTTTATTTCTGGTTACCTTTATATGCCTGCATTATCTGAGTGTCTCAACCAGCAGAAAGTAACAGTTTCACATTTCAGTGAGGATTGATAACAGAGAAGTATTTTCACTGACAGTCCCAATGATCCTAAATACTCTGACTTCTGTTTTAGTCAGCATTGTAAAGGGTACTCGTTCACTCCTGGAAAGTGAGAGCAGTCCATTAGGTCTTACAGAATTTTGCAGACTTCAGTCAGATCATGTATTACTTGCGAGCGCTTTCTCTAAGTGGTTTCAGAGTAAGCAGCTCATTGCTCTGTTGACGTGAGGATTTGTACCTAGTATTCACCTAAACATGTCATTATACCAAATAGAGTGCCAGGCAGAACTGACTCTTCTTTCCGTCCATTTGTCCAATTAAGTACCGAGAGCCTAATACCAATATTCTGAAAATAGACTAGGTAGGAGAAAATGGGATGCAAGCTACCTTTGAGTGAACTCATATATACAGGAAAAGCAGGTGAGTATGTTACACTTTGGGCAAGCCCAGTCTGCTTGGTTGCTTGGATCAAGAAGTCTAATTACACAAGTATGAAACTGGCAGAAGGACTTGTTACAGCGCACTTCGAAGGCTCCCTTTGCCCATGACTTTGTTTCGTTGCCAAATGAAATAACACAGTACTAAATTCAGTTTAGCAGAGCTGTCACTGATTCATAAAGCTCTCATTGCACAGAAGTAAGAGTAAGAGTGCAGGTCCTTTTTTACTTCCAATCTCATCATCAGTGCAGTCCATTAAGAAACCATGAGTTGAGTTACTGCCTCTCAGTTTCCTTGGTCAATTTGGAGGTATGAGGCAGATGAGATGGATTCAGGGGTTCTTTTTTCAGTATGTAAGCACAGGTCAAGAAAGCCCTATTGGGGTCATCAGGCTCCTGTGGCCTCCCTCCCTCTCCAGCTGCAGATATTTCTGCAACAGTCCTGATGGTCAGAAGAGCCTGTTTCGTTTGTGAAAACCACACATCTTTCAATGCCCTGAAGAAAATTGCAATTTTTAGTTTGAAAGACTAAAAATCATGATACAAAAGAAATCAGGGATGTTGTCTGAGGAAGAGATCCTTCCACCAGCATTAAGCTGCGTAGAGGAACATGCCCCAGTAGTCCTCAGAAGTGAGGCGTACCTCACGGGACAGACAAAAGCCAGTATACCTTTGTCCATCTGACCTGCAGGGAACTCCTTCCTCATCCCAAACCTAGCATGTGTAAGCAGGATACAGCAGCTAAGCATGCAAGGTGCTTTACTTTCATAGCCTTTAAGATATTTTAGTGTTAATTACTGATATCTGTGAATGTTATTTATATTTAAGAAGCTTGAGAAGTAACTTGGAATATGTTGATGGATAGACCTTCTCTGAACCAGTTTAAAAAGTTAATTCTTTAATAGATATAACCGAATCGTTACTGTCTAGACTGTGCTGGTGTTGGGATATTTTACTCATTCAATATTTTATTCATTAATAATTTTAAGACGTCCACTAAAACAAATGAATTCTCTCTCTACATCTAAAGTCTTCACTAGTTACTCAAAATAAAGATTTTGTAATGTTCTCAGTGTTTGAAAGTAGCTTGAACTATTCATACCAGCATCCCAGTGTATCTTAAGAACATAGACTATTAGGATGTTTTCTTGAATCTTTATGAATGTTTTTCAAGTAGTCCTCCTAGACTCAAAAATATCAAGAAAAAAGACTACAAAATAATTTCTGAGCAGTTGTAGTTTTCATTTATCACTTCTTAAGAAGTTAACCCATGGCTTTTAGAAACAAACACAAAGTCTCTTTTCTGTGGTTTGAGGCACCCAGAGTTACTTGCATTGATCCTGCATTAGTGTGTCTGAATGTTTCACATTTTGACTATCCTCATTTTCCAAACACTTCTATCTAACAGGAGGAATTTTTGATGGATGGTGCATGTCAGCATGGTACACAGCAGTACCATGGAAAGGTTACTGAGCTAGCTTGGGTACTGGAAATATACTTGCATTAACATAGCTTCTCACTTGGGCAAATAGCTCAACTTAAAAGCAGGCTGTAAGCAGCATGAGTGGATGTCCATGCCAGAGTGGCTTTATCAGCCCTACTGCTTCCCCTGTCTTCCTCAGAGCCTCTGCATTGCCACAAGCCTTGTGTTAGGTCGTATAGACAGCTGCAGGTAAATGGATTTGCTCAGTCATACTGTTCTGAGTAATAATTGTCTTGTATTTGACAACTAGACCGAAACCTCTCTAGAATGTGTTGCCCAGGTGCAGTTGTTGTTTTGTTCATCCTTAAGACCGTACGATCCTTCCTTGGAGCTTGCAGGTGTTATCAAAAAAAAAAAAAAAAAAAAAAACCAGCAGCAAAAAGATGTCTAATGCAGCATTTGTGAGGCTTAGGTATTCCAATTAAGATCTGGGGCATGACCTTTCCAGTGCTTTGTAAAAAGCATTTGTGCAAGGGTTTGAAATTTGAAAGTTGTATCTCACAGTAAGTAATGAGGGTGCTCAGCAATGAGCAGGTCTGAGCCCACCGTCTGTCATACTGCACCAATGTCTCTAAGTGCAAATGATTGCTGCTGACATGTGAAAATGTATAGCTGACAAATCCATAGCTCTTTCAGGTGGTGCTGACAGATAAGGCTGTTACTATGTGCTGGAGTGTGCCTGAAGTTGGGGTGAAAAGCAACTAGCTAAATAAAGCTCCTGTACTCCTATTAAATAGTTCTAATAAACTATTTCTGCTTAAAAAAAAAAAAAAGAAAAAGGGTTCTGCACTGTGTTCTGATTGTATGCATTCTATTGGAAAGATACATTTTCTATCAATTAGAAATGAGTTAAACTTTAAACCCAAGATGTCATTTTTTATCTATGTATCTATACATTTGGGGATGTGTGTATATATATAGTTTCTGAATATTTATATACAAACGTGTAATAGATATAAGATCACTTCTACAGAAGCAGTATAAAGTACACTCAAAACAGTTGAACCTTTATGGAGGATTTACTAAAGACCTTGATATTCCAGTTCTGAATCTTATTTCGTGTCTCTCTTTAGTCTGGAAATTTCTGTATCAAAGTATTATAAATATTGACTGTGGTGTAACAGCTAAGAATGACAGCTTCGGTCTGATTCTGTGAGATTCTGATAAGCTATTGCAGAAAGCTTTGTATACTTTATATCTGTTTACTCCCTTGGGGGTAAAACGCCTCAGAACCTCATTCTGAAATGTCAGCAGTGCTAAAAGGATGATGTTCTCTGTGGCAGAGGCCAGCATGAGTCTCCAGGACTTCATTATGCTACTTGTTTTGTATCTGAAGGTTGAGCTTTGTTCAAGTCTTACACTGTGGGGTGATTTTTCACTGGAAATGTGCAAACAGACAAACAATCTTGTGATCACTGAAGTGGTTTGCTACTGTAGAGCAGATCTGTGAATGAAGGTTGATGGTCTTTGCCTCAGCATACAAACAGCAGCAATATCAGCACTTCCAAAGCTTGTCCCTTATGCTTTTCAAGAAGTGATAAAACTGTTTGACCTCTCACCATTTTGAAACAGTGCTGCATATGCCATCAGCTGGGGGAGCGCACTGGGGGTCAGGAAATAGGCTGTCAGCTGTTTCCGAGGGGATCACCGCATGCTGTAGCCACCTGGAAGGACACCCAGGAAAAGCATTTGGCAGAATAAGTGAAGCAGGGCACGGGCTTGATGTGCCTGAACGTGGTGTTCAAACCTTTTGAGTGCTGTAAGTATGTATCAGTGTCACCTGAATGCTCTGACTAAGGTGGTTATGGACATCTGTATTCCTGCTGTTGGCTATTTCTCCAGCTGGGCTAAAAAGGGCAAAACCAGAATTTTCTTGGAGATGCCTACCTATTGTGCTAGAATTTCCAGAGCAACCTAGAGCTATCATTAGCAGTAATCATGAGCAGGTTAATGTTTGTGAGGGTAAAGGGGAAGAGCAGTTTGAGCAGACGCATATCTATCCTTAAAACAGAAGTGCAGTACATAGGTTGTATTATATGTATATGTTTCTTAGTTTTTTAAACAAACTCAAAAAAGACGTTGGGTTTTTTTCTTCCCATAAATACTATAGTAGAAGAAGGATCCCCTTTTAATTAAGTAGAATTAAACTTCCACCAAGGCAAGGAACAAATGCCCAAGCAAAATATGTATTATATAACGATATCTAAAATAGTAGGTTAAAAATAGCATTAAAAACTCAAGGTCCAGCAATCAGTAGTTATGAGGTAGTATATTTTAAAAGATCTGTCAAAGCAACAAACACTTTCTTCAGAAAATTATGACTTTTTTTTATCTGAACCTTCTAAAATAGAAAATAGATTTCTAAGGATAATGAATGTTTAAGATAATGGGTTAAAACATCATGCCCAAAGAAACTGTCTGGTTACAAGTCTCAGCAGTCTGTGTTATAAGCCCGGAGAGCCAAATACAACCACCCCTCATTAGCTTTTCCCTCAGTGCAGTTAGTCTACCAACATTAACATTTTAATGCTGGTTTGTCTGTGAGAATCTGAAAATAACATCTTAAACTAATGCAGGCAACCCTACCAGACCCTCTGTAACAGTGGGGGTTTTCGGATGGTTTTGTGCTGTTTTGTTTTTTTTTTTTTCCCTGCAGAAATATTTTCAGCTCTTAATGTCTTTATTTTGGATGTTATAAAACTTTCTTTGGTTTTGATTTTGTTTTAGACATGTTCAGTAGTCATCTTGCTACGCACATATATAGCAGAAATAGTTTATGTTTCAAATAGCAGCTTCTCTGAATGAAGAACGAAGGCCTTTTCAGATGAAACAGGTTACTGAAAAACTGAGGATGGCAGACTGCATCTTAAACAGTCTATTTTCTGCACTGAAAAAAGAAAGCTCCTATAGGTAATTTTCATTGTCTATTTGTTTTTAATGTTACCATCCTGAGAATCTTTTAGGGACATGAACACAAGAGTTAGACATCAGCATGCACTGGCAGTTGGGAAAAAGATGACTTTATTCTTTACCTTTATCTTACAATCCCTCCCTAATATGATACTTTTTACTGGTTGCATGGGAGATAACAAGGCTAGGTGGTATTTGGTCTGACCCTGTGCAGGTGTTCTTACGTACATGAAAAACTTTTTCCTGACTCAGAACACATATTGTTGGTTTTTTCCTCCTGATGTCTTATTCATAACTTCAATCCCTTATGTAATCCATATAGGTTCCAGTTTGAATTTTTGCTTAAGGCATATTCCATATGTATATTTGCTGGATTCTTCAAAAGGTTGTTTTAATTAAACTGTTTCTTATTCTTTTCTTTGAAAGTGATTTTATTTTAAAATTGGTAAGTTTAAATGTTAATGTCTTCATAGAAAAAAAAACCCTTTTAAATATTTTTCACAGGAGTTAGCTGTTGACGGGACGAAATTAAGACTGTTATCTTCTAAGTCTCTAGAAGCTAGTAATAATATTAAGTGTTTCTTTTACTTTAACAAATTATTAACTTGGTCATTAGCAATGTCTAAACTATTAAATAACCATATGAGCACTGTAGAGTCTGTCCTTTGATCAACATATTAATTCAAAATTATTATTTCAGACACTATGTTTTATTGAAAAATGCATAACTTCAGAAAATTAAATACTCCTTTGGCACTACATTATCAAATCAACATTTTTTTGAACAACAACTTATATCTTCAAATACTTCTGTTCTTGAAAATGTATATGTTTACTAATGTGGGAGATTGGGGGAGGGGGACAGTTTGTCTTTTTTTTTAACTAAACCAGTAAGTTTAAATAATTCCAGACAATAGCTCTAAAAAAAAAAAAAAATATTTACTGTATAATTGATACTGTCTTTGAAAAGGGTTAGGGCACTAAGAAAAGCATTAAAAGTTATTCCTTGATGCTGAGGTCAGATTGCCAAGTGTTATATCTTTTTATGTGTGATATCTGTTTTATAGCCTGGTCCCTGTTTCTTGTACTTTGATGTTGCATTACAATTCTACCACAACAAGGTACTTACTGTTATGGAAGATGGTGTGAAATAAACCTTGTGCAGAAGCCAGGCTACTTGAGAGAGTTCTGATGGAAAATGAGGATTTCTTATTGCTTTGTCTCACTTACATTTTTACAGTATTCTTCTGCAGCTTCTTGCTCTCATTTTTCCTGTATTTGTTGTCATGTGCAATCCATGTGTATAAATATCTGAAAGAGAGGTGGCCAAAGGAATGGCTGGCAGACTTCTTTGGTGATGTCCAGTATCTGCAGTACTTGGAGGTGAAAGAACCATCTCCCTGGAAATGCTGTAGTTCAGACCAAGACTGAAACTCCAGATTGTCTCTGTGAGGTGGCTTGCGTGGTTAATCTGGGGTTTGTTCTCCTCATAGATTTGTACTGGGATGCTATTCTTCTGCCTCATTGACTTTCTTATCTGGAGGGCAGTTGGGTTCTTCTCCCTCATCCTTCTCATGGAAGTATAAACAAGGCTGCTAAAGAGCTTAGTGAGGAGATAAGTACTGAATTCTTTCTTGGGTGCTGATGATATCCAAGCATGTATCTCCATCTCCTTCTGATAGGAGGACTAAGGGGGACTCAAGTATTTTGGCAAGCAGTGTCTCTGATGTGTTTTATATGCTCCATATTACACAATGCTGATAACACTGTCTTGTGTGAGAAGAATTGACCTTGGTTTTTTTAATGTCAAAAGAAGTCAGTGCTAATCAGAAAGCCAGCAAGTTCGATATCTTGCATGACAATAGAATATTAAAACAACTCTTCAGCCACTTTATTCTTTTTTTTCCCTTATGGTCAGAAGACTTGTTATGATAAATTCAGAGAGTTTTCACACTGACATTTAATTAAAATGAAATTACCTATCATTGTTATGGGCTACACAGAAGCTATTATTTATGTTGATATTACTCTAATACCTTATTAGACTAGGTTTGCATTTGCATCAGTATGTTAGCATGACACGAATTATTTCTTTCTGTACTCCTTAAGTAGCAGCAAGTGCAAGCCGCAATCTTAAATACTTACAGAAAAAGATATTTCAGTCTCCTTGGAAAAGGCAGGGACAGTGTTCAGCCAGAGATTTCTTTTTCCTCCTGTTCTCCATTAATACTTTCTTCTGTTTACTCTGACACAGCTGCTTACCACAGAATTCAGAAGGCTGGCTGCAGGACTCTCGTAGAATTTTTATCATGCTAGCTAGTAAGATTAATTTCCTATGCATCAGAGGAAAAGATAATCTCTTAATGCAGCAAGACTTTTGTATATTAATAGTTTTATTCTATAAACTATTAAAAATAATATGATACTGTAAGATCACTTAGGGAACAGCATTTATCAAATGTACCATTTTCTTTCCTTTGAAGCAACAGGAATAACTGAAGAAGAGGGAGGTAGTGAGGAGATTATGACTATGATTCTCTTGAATTTTTCAAAGAGAAAAGTTACCTGATGGGCTTTTTAATTCCATGCTGTGTAAATTTAAAGATGTTTGCGTAAGACTGATGGTTGTGTCAATCTGAGATTGCACAGTCAGCTGTTCCACTTCCAAAACAGCTGCTCCACAGTGTGCTTCCACTTTGCTCTTGGACCCCACTGCTAAGTGGGGAAGTCCCACTGTCCCTGATCCCTTTCCCCCATTTCCAAGAATTACAGTGAGGTTTTTAGCAGGTCACTGTGACCATGGTCTCTGTGACTGTTTAATAAGGACTCATGTTTTCAAGGAGAGAAAGTACAATGGGTTTCCTACAAGTAGAAGCATCCTGCTCAGGTTACTAGCTAATTTTCCTTGAACCTCTATATTCATAGAATATCTTTTGACCACCTGCTATGGGTATTAGCCTGGGGGCTATCTGGGAGAAGCACTGGTGGGCACTGCTCTGTAAGGGAAGGTAAGCTGGGAGCCAAGTGTGACACCAAGGAAAGCAGGGACAGTGACACAAAGTTAAGGGACAGTTTTACAATAGGGGAAGCAGAGCACGTAATGGCAGTCGGCTTCAGCCACGAGCCCAGACTGATGGACAAGTCCATAAGTTTTGAGGCAGGACTGAGATCCAGCCAAGAATCCAAGTCAGGACAAGCTTTATGACTTTTTTTTTCCTTTACTAATTTGTGGATAAATACCTACCTTATATTTTGCAAACACAGTGTCAGTTTGTTAGCCTATGATAAAACCACACAAATTCTGTGGGCATTTGGACAGAGAGTGGAAGGAGAGAGCAGCATATGTTTGCCGTGCTAGGCCTGAAGGGCAGGGGCTACAGCACAGGAAGCCACTGGGAAGCATTTGTATATATACAGAGAGGAATAAAAATTATTACTGTTTCAGCAGGAGACTGACAAAAGAAGGAACAGTTTTCCACAGCTTCAGTTTATATGTGACAGCAAAGAGTGTTCTCAGGACAGGGTACCGATGAGGGTTTCATAACTCAGTGTTGCCTCAGACCACTCTGTTTGGATTTCTACAGGGTAGTCAAATCCTGTGTGGCTATGAAGTGAATTACAGCATATATCCACTTAAATCATTGGCATAACAATATATTTGGAGTTTAATTGGGGATTACATGAATGTAGATGAGCTGTCAATTTGGCTGGATAGGTTTTATCGCAATCAAGTGAACTCTCTTTAAAGAAAGAGAATAGTTAATGAAAAAGTCATTCCTACTGCATTTGCAGTAACTGCAGTAACAACATGAAACTGATATTTTAAGTCTATAAAACCCCAATGAATGACTAACTAGGTCTAGAAGCACACAAACTGAGAATCCTTAGGTTTAACATGAAAGTGGTAGAATTCTTTATTTATAGGGGTGGAAAATTCCAGATGTGCTCACTTCGGTAAACCTAGCTTTCAGATAAGTCTGACTCTGGAGTGTGTTCTACTGTGGAGAACCTCAACAGAAAAAGAAAGAATTAATGATAAACTGCATATGAACTAATTCATGCACTAAACCTCCCGTCAGGCAGAAACAGGAAAGTTTGTCTGTAGGTTGAAAGAGGTATGGCTTTGGGCTGTGGAAGGAAGGTAGTAGGCTCCAATATATGAAATGAAGGATGGGAGATGTGTAGGTAAATCTTCCAAGTTTTATGAAAGTTACGGCTGGAGCTGCTTTGGCTTTAAATACCAAACACAAGCACAGATGAATTGGTAATTATATGCTTTAACTGCAAGCACAGAAAAGACAAACAAGTGAGGACATTTAATCTGCATATTCTTGGTAATAATGTATTAAGATAAACTGTAGGACACTGAAGCTGAACACTGCCTATTGCTCAAATGCTTACCCAAAACCAGACAACCATAAACCAGACAACCGTTTAGTAAGTAGGATGTGTGAAAATCCAAAATATGGAGCCAACATGTGATTTAAAAGCTTCTGTATGCAAATAAAAAGCTCTTCCCTATTAAGTTTTCCTCCATAGCCTTGTATATCAGCATTTTGGTAGCATACTTATGTTTAGCTTTATTTTTCTTAAATTTGCATCTGTGACATTTGCAGAGTTGGTACCACTACCTAGGTTCATTAATGCAGCATTTATATTCTGCAACTGTTCATGTAAATACTGGTTTTCAAGGCAGCATTATGAATATTTCACGTGCTTTTGAAATAGTAGGGAGGCATTTTCCCTCAGGAAGGAGACCTTTATTGTTAGTATGCTGCTTATCTAAAATGTTTGGTTCAAAAATATTTTAATTGTATTTTCCTTCCTTTGGCAAGCTTGGTTCTATTGTAATATACTTTAATTATAAGATTGTGGAAATTATGACATGATGTTGTCTTAATCTTAGTTGTTTTAATGCTATAACTGCTGAATTGGGAACCCTCGAAGACAAACCGAAAGCTCCTCTTGCTACAGAGTAGCGCTATGTGCATAGCTGGCACTGATGGATGGAATTACTGATGTTATAGCACTTTCATTAGCCTCTTATTTGGAGCAATGTGCAAGTCAGACATTTAACATTAATTTTATTTCTGGACAAAATATCAGACAGGTATTCCCTATTTTAAATGTAAAGATATCTATAAAACCTGTACCAATAGATCACAAGCTTTGAAATACAGAGTGGAGGTAGCTTCAAGGTGTTTTCATTGGCTAACTTTACCAAGGGCATTTGAAATTGCAACCAAGGGACCCGGTTTCCCCAGTGCTGTTGCTGTACTCACATTCAGCCCAATTGGAGTCTAGAGTCTGGTTGCCAGAAGGTAAATCCTGGCTTCTGCTGGGCCAATGCAACAGTTGAGTCTCAGTCAATATTTTTAACTTTTTAACTTTGTCTAGACTTTATCTTTGATAAATAAGTGGTTTTCTTTGGATGTTCATTCTGCCTTCAGGAGATTTTTCTGGTTTAGTCTGCAAGGCCTGTACCGTCCCCTTTATATAAAAAAACCTACACTAGTATACTGTAGGCACGTTGTAGGCCTGAAAAGTACATAACCTGTTAAATTATACTGCACATAGTAGGGACTGTTCTTGTCAGAGTCAAATATTTAATTGATATTTAATACTTTTCCTCTAATGCACGTATGCTAACTAGGTGCTGCCTAATACTGTTAGGACAATCCCTTGGTCAACCCTCCAGCACTTTGCCTTCATTGCTGACAGACAAACAAACAAAAATTTATATCACCATACCTTAGATAAACTGTGTCATATATTACTTAATAAGTATCCAGAAGAATCAGGAGCTCAGGACAGTAATCAGAGAGAAATACTATATTGGAGTTACAGTAAGGAAGGGAGGTATTTTTCTGATAGTAGGATATATTTCTCAAACTTGAACTGGACAAGGACCTGGGCTTTGGTATTGCTGACTGTTGAGAAAGATGCCTAATTTTTTTCAATAGCGTTAAATAATTTAGTTCTTTGTTGGAGACTGAAGATATTATGGAAGAAATTTAGACAAAATGATCCTTGTATTCCACTATTTATTTAGTTTAGTCCTGAAAAATATTTGTAATGAAAATGGTATTTGCAGTAACTGAGGGTATTTCAATGGCCTTCTAGTAGAGTAAATTTCGAAATCAGAAATCAGAAGGTTACCTTAAGAAAAAAACAAAAATAAAATGAAACTTTAGAAAAGAAAGAAACTATTCTATAGATGTCCACCTTTGGCAGTTCAAGTCTCAAGTGTCTATTCTGTTTAATTCCCAAGTAATTATACAGCATATGGATAGTATTGCTCCACTATTTGAAGTTGAGTTTTGTTGTGAATCTTCCAGTACTGAAAATACAATGACTGAAACTACCCAGAAAAGGCATTCCCATTGCTACTTAATTAAATAAGGGAGGGAAGACAAAAGAAGAAGAAATGGCTAAGAAGCATATTGTATTTTCTTGAGGTTTAAAACTGCATAGGGAAAATTGGGTCCTAGACCTGTCGTCTTACTAGCTTTTACTTGCCTGAGCAGAAGTAAAGAAGAAACCTGATGTTTTTTAAAGGGAAAAATAAGAACATCCTTCTTGGGAATAGACATTCATGCTCTAAAACTTGTCACAGGTTTTCTTTTACCTGTTCAAGAGGGAGTTGCTGGAGTGTTCAGAAGGAAGAGGGAATTTCTCTGTGCTAACAGCAAGACACCATTCTAGTGTGGACAGAGGGAAAGCTTTGACTCCATGTGGCATCTATCTGAGGAGTGCAGCTCTGGAGGAAAAACGTGGACAGCTGAGCACACTCGAGTGGCAGCCCAGTGAGGATTCCCCTGGGGCGGTACAGGGCCTGTAGAAAATGTCAATGTGTCCCGCAGCCTGTATTTTCCGGCTTTGAGTTAAACTATTCGAGATATGAGGCTTGAAAAATTTCTCCATGATATATCTCCCCCAAGGAAATTATACCTCAGTTAAAAGGCCCTAAATTCATCTTGCTCTCTAGGACTAGAAATCTATTTCTTCAAGAACCTATTGGGAGTATGGTAGTATTTGTGAGATCCTTGAAGTACCTATTTACATTTGAGTTCAAAAGGCCTTTGTCGGACTTTGCAAACAACCTCCTTTTACAGAGTGTTGAAGTGAACTTTTAAAAACAAGTGGGAAGGGAGAGCAGAAGTGGGAGAAAATCTTTTCATCTCTACAGAGCACCAGATATTACCACTGCAGCATTACTTGCAAAGAATCAATCTTTTCCAATGAGTGTTTTGACTGCCTGCGGCAGTGCACCTCTCTTCACTGAATTTAACAGTCTAGATCCTGGTTCTAAACCTCGCTTTCTACCAGGGGAAAGAAGTTACTACTGTCAGTTTATTCATTGATCTAATTTAAATGCAATGATCACGCTGTCTTGCCCAGTCTTATTCTAAAAAGGGAGCGTACGCATTTGCTTGTTTGACAAGCAAGATGAAGGTAGGCTGCACAGCAACTACTTGTTCTCAGGTACCTTGCTGTAACACGGATCAATCATCCTGTGGTATCTCTTCTAATTCTTGCATAGTCCCTCCTCTTGCAAGAGTACTTTTGTTAAATAACTGGACATTTGCCACAAGGAGCTGTACTCAGATAGTCAAAGTTCTGCACAAGTCCTTTGCCTATAAACAGTGGAATTTTTGTAATTTGTGGTCTCTGAAGAGTGTTTCAGTGTCCTAAGACAGACAGTTAGTAAGGAGCTATCTGGTAGAAAAAATAAGCACAAAACTTTAAGAATAATTTAGACAACTATGAAGATAACTGAAAATATCTGGCTTCTTGTATGTATGACATACTGCTTACAGCCATGCAAATCTTATCTGTAGAAGGGAACAATCTCTGGAATTTTCTTTTGCTTTTTTAAAATAAGAACTACAAAGGATTTTGTTGAGGTCACACTCTTAATCCTTACTCTGAATTCTTCTACCCTGGAGTTCTTCTCAACAAGATATAAACAAAGAATTTCAGATACCCAATTCATATATAGCAAGCCTGACTTTGGAGATGAATATTCAATATATTCTGAAATTAGAACACTTTGTTAAGTGTTCCAAACTAGGCAGATGTCCAAAAATAAGCATTGAAAGTTTGGGGGAAAAAAAGTCTTGGTCTTCATTTTTCTCCTTGAAAGTGAAAACCAGAACTGTTTTCCACATCTAGAAATATATTTTGCTTTCCTTAATTTCCTGGAAGCAATGCTGTTCATGTAGCATTCCCATAACAATTTTTCAGTGTTTCAGGTTGAGTTATGGGAAAGGCAAGACAGTGATATGACTGACATCCCTTGGTAAACCCCTGCGTGGCACTCAGCTACTGACTGTCAGGACATATCTTGGGCAGAGTGGTCAGGGAGCAGGCTTAGGTTTTATGGCACTTTTCCCATACTAACACTGGCTGAGTGTAACAAGAGAGGCAGAGAGTGCTGGGGATAGAGAAGGAACAGCAGTTGAGGGAAACACTGCTGTAGAGATGAAAGTGAAAGGGAGTCACAAAAGAGATTGCATAAATTGATTAGAAGACACTACTAATAACTGATAATTACAAAACCAAACTGTTCACAGTGAAGAGAGGGCTACTGAAACTATCCAGAAAGGGAACAAGAATAAAGTCTGCATGGTTGATGTAGGAGTAACAGATAAGTAATTTAATTATTGGGATAAGCACAATCATGCCTGTTCAGCCCCTCAGAGATGCAGAATTTGCATTAGTTCTGTTGCTGGAAAGAGCAGAGATGAGCTATTTTCCTCTCAGCAAAAGCAGTGGTGGTGGTGTGGCATGCTGGCAGCAGTTGCAGCAGATACTGGGATTGTGCTGCAGAGACGGTCTGCAGACAGTTCACTTGGGGTTGTGTTTTCCTTGATGGCCCTGGCAATCAGCACGTTTACCTGTCTTCATTTGCTGATTCCCCATGGGAACAGCAGCTAATATTGAAAAATAATTGGGATAAAACTGCAGGAAGCAAAAAGCCAATACATTATATTAATTTTAAATTAAAAAACATGTGCCATCCCAAAATTATTTGATTTTAGCCAATTGATTTTTTTTCTGAATATAATAAATTGCAAATATTTTAATTACAAAAGAGATCTAATTTAGGAATGAAAGAGAAAATAGGGTTTATTTTTGCTACTCTATGTTGGGTGGGTTTTTATCCTGTGGTAATTTTATTGTGCAGATGTATTTTAATATGGACACAATCTTTCTTGTTGTGGGACAAGGAAGGCAATATGCATGACTATTTACGTAGGGTTTACTGTGGGGCATATACATGGCTTAAAGATAAACTCAGGTACATTGCTAGACTGGTGCTAGCTTAAAAAATAAAAGCTATTATAGAACAGGAGAAACGTATGGTGGGTTGACCCAAGCCAGCAACCAAAAACTCCCCCTGCCTTTTGTTCACTGTCCTCTCCTAGGGAATGGGGAGAAAAACAAGGAAGACAAAATGACTCATGGGTGGAGATAATGACAGTTTAATAAGAAAAGCAAAAGCTGCACATAAGTAAAGCAGAAAGAGGAATTTATTGATTGCTTCCCATCATCCAGCAGCTGCTTCCCAGGAAGGGAGTGGGATCTCAGCGTGCACAGGCTGGGGCTTGCTGCAGCCGGCCATGTCTGGCTCAGGGAAGCCCCAGCATCTCCTCACGGAGACCCCTGCAGCACCTGGGCACCCACACCTGGTACAAAAGGGAAGCAGATAGAGGAAAATTTCACCAGCAGAAAGCCATGTAGCATTTGTCTAAAACACAGTGGAATGAGGATTTTTGTTGGTGGTGTTGATTTTGGTGTCTGGTTTTGTTGGGATTTTTGTTTTCTTTTGTTTTGTTTCATTTTGAAGAAATGTCTCTCCCTCCTTGTCTGGAGATATTTTTGTAGTTTTAGTCCTGCATAGCAAAATCTCCTTGGGTAAGCAGAGGAGCGTGTGGCTACTCGTCATTGTTCATTATTAAGGGGACATCTTTTCTCCTTTACGAGCTTACCTAAATAGCGAAGAGCACAGAAACTTGGATAATGTACTAGGGTGAAGCTTGATGATGCCAGGACCATGTGGAGACACTGCTTGACTGCCTTGCACACAGCAAATGTATGAAATACACATCCAGATTTTAACTGAGTTTAGTTCTGGAAAACTTCAGTCTGTGCTTGTCTGCCTCGACCTGAAATACCACCACAGAAATAGTGGCTTTTACTTCCTCTAAGAGGACTTTTTTCTTCTCCCTAACTGGAGAGGAAATCTACATACTGATTTTCACTTTTTAAGTTTTAAAGCAATGTTTGAGACCAAATTTAATTAAATTTTTACTTTTAAATTTCTATATTGTAACTCAAATGTGTATTTTAACCCAAATTTATTAAACAAATTTAATAAATTGCTCTACTTAATCTCTCATGTAGACACTATCAGCAGTCTCCAGGATTCAGCATTATGGAACTTCTGCAAAAGTTTTGATTAAAATTAACATTTCTCTTTCTTCTACAATTTGTGAAATACAATGGGACATGTGTTTTTGCTAAAATAACCATGGTAACAATAGGGTAGGAAAAAAGATTAAAAATCTTTAGAAATATGAACATATGAAAAAGGGATGTTCTTTGTATTTTTTTTTGTTAAAGAAAACCAGTTTTCCATTTAATATTTTCTTGGTAATATGTGCCTTACTGAATATTTGTATATGTATCTGATAGATTACTTTCCCACTTGGCACAAAAAAACCTGAAGTCATACAGATGTCACCATATTCTGTTTCTGTGCTGAATTAGAAAATTAGTTAACTTCTTTGCTAAGCCTTCAGTTCAAGAAAACTTGGATTTCAGAATCATAGTCACAAGGAGAAGCATTTCTGCATACAGAAATTATTAACATGAACAGCATCATGTACGTGTACAAATCAAATCTTTGTCACAGAGGTTGAAGTTATACCAATAAAAAGAATGACAGAGAATAAAAAGCTCTGCCAGTTGGAATAGTGATGTTACTTGACCACCCACCTTCTGACTGAAACTGCCAGCATCCAGAAAATAATCAAATTAATTTTTAATTTGACAGCTGCAAAATTTATTCTTTTATTCTCTGGAGAATTTTCTGCCGCATGGTATATTTTTGGGAATGATGTAAAATCCTGAGGGAAATCTAAACCGCAGGTACCATATACCACATAAGCATGCATGCAGTAAAATGGAATACAGTATGCCAGTTTTTAAGCACTTCATGTGATATAATTGCATATGACAGAAGCTGTTTATTAGTCTTAAAGACTCAAATGATATATCCACAGAGTATATATCTGTAGTTCAGAACATAGGAATTTCTCCATTTTGCTTCAAAAACTGTTTCATTTCTGTTTTTTACTTGACAACAATAGGAATTAAAGGATTAAATATCCCTTTCTATGTAGTCTTTGATTTCTGTGCTAAGATTGCAGAAAGATAATATCTGGTACCAATTATAATAATAACGATCTTTGTGCTAGCAACATCTGCCCATCAGAAAATGGGATGAAATGATCTAATGTTGGAAAAACTAACAGTTGCCAAATAGAAATGGTTTGCTGTCTGCATTTAAGGATAAGCTTGATGATAAGCTACTGGTAGAAAGCTGTACACCCTTTTACCTATCGCCTCAGCCATCTGTTTGTTTTAGTGTGCAACTTGTTTGTATGCACAGTGAAAATGTCTGATATTATGAAGTATGACTAGCTCACAGATACCTTTTTCTACATACATTTACCTTGTAAGAAGCATAATTAGAATAATACTGCATGGAGATAGTGAGAGTATATATATTTTCCAGAGCTGTACTAATGAGAATTATCTTGGTGAATCCTATGTAGCTGTGCAAGTTTAGAGAACTATCTATTCAGGGGCTTTAATTTCTTCCTTAATAATATCTTTGCAATTATGTTGCTTGCAATGCAAACCAAAACTTAAACAAACAAAACCCCCCTACTATCTGTGAGTTAGTTATAGCTCGTGTAATATGTAGTCTGTTCACATCGCTATTACTTCCTAACTAATGAAGAGGCTATAAGCAGGCTTTGCATTTAGAAGGTCAGTTTTTATGCTTGCATAAGCCCTGGCAAGCTACATTTCTCGTATCTGTTGTAGTATGAACGGCTGAGCCATTTACCTGTTTCTTTAACCTAGAGTCCGTTTCCTAAGCTGTGAATGAGGCTGTTGTGATCAATGTTCTTGTTACCCATTTTTTTGTGTCTGTTCCATGTATCTCCTCCTGGAAAATCTCTATTTTACCAGCCTTTTCTGTGCTTGCAACTCTGCTTGCCCAGTTTATTTGCTGCCAAGATAACCAGGGAGACTTGCTTGTTTCGAAGTATGGTTATGGATGATCTTAGATAACAGCAAGGAGTCCCATTACGTGTCCTACAAAACAATGCTTTGTGATACTGGAAAAAAATTCTAGAGAATTTTCAGAAATGTATATGCTCTTTATCATGAATGAAGTGAATTTTGGTGTCTTCCTTTCAATTTTGTACCAAAAATAAAACAGTGTTATGAAAGAAAACTGAACCCAACTGGAAAAAAAAAAAATCAATTATTAGTAGATATACAGGAGGCTAGTTATGCTGTTTTAAAAAACTTGAAAAGATATGTGGAACTAGATAACCTTTTATTTTAACTAACTTCCCATTAATAAGTTGATTCCGATGAACCTTCAGCTTTACCGAAGGGAATGGTCTTTAAATACGAATCTGTAGTATTGCCAATTCTGGAACATAAACTAAAGGGAAAAGTAGTAATGAAAAGTCACATTAATGACTTAAAGATCTATTGTATAACCTGGATAATGCTAACTTTTTCATGAAACAAGCTGATTTGGCAATGTGAATGCAACTCAAAAAAGAAGCATAGAGCATATATGTATGTTGTTAACCGAAACTGGATTGAGAAAGGCCTACTCATCACTAATTATGACCTCTTTGGATTTTAAGCTATAAGAGAGGCTGTGCACTGAGAGACTGTTAAATAGAGATGACTCTTGAATTACTTGCCATTCTTTCTTTTCCCTAAAGGGACTTCCTCAACTTTCTGTTTAGCTCATTGTAACTTCTCTAGTACGCTTGCTCTGTTACATGGGGAGTCAAGCAACTCCCATTGCAAGAAAACACATCTTCAGCTGGTGACCTTGTGAGAGATCTTATCAGGTGAATAAAAAAATATCTCTGGATATTATTAAATCTAATTATCATTAGATTTTTTTGTTCTCCCAATGAAAGGTGATAGGATGAAGTGTGAGCTCTTTTTAATAAGACATTTCATCATTGAGTGGACAAGGAGTAAAACTTCCTCAGTACATAAACTAGCTGGTTTTTCTGCTCACCTTGTCTGTCTGATGGCTTGATGAATACTTTTTGTCAATAATTATTTGGATGAAGATAAATGTGTCTGTATTTATGTGTTCTGTAGACAAAATTGAGGATTGCCATTAAGCATAACAACTGATGTCCCCTGAGATGATGTGGTTTTTATAATGTGACAAAGTGATCGTGTATGAGAGAGTTCAGCTAAGGAACAGCTGTTACAGTCATCAGACAACTGTAGAGTCAGGGGAGCTTAACAGGGTAACATAAAAGGTACATACTCAGGAAGTGCCATTACACTGTATGAAAGATCTCTGGTTTAAAGGGACAGAGGATAATTTGGTAGAAGAAAGTGTCAGTATAGGACTATGGCCTTTCCCCTTTAAAAAATTAAGTAAAATTGTGGATTTTGCTGTAGGTTCCTTTGTTTGTTCGTTTGTTTTTAATAAAAGGGAGACCCAAGAAACTCTTGCCACCTTATAAAATTTAAACTAATAATGCTGAGTCTGGTGGTGTTATGATAACTCTCCAAATTCACATAGCAGTTCACATTAGGCAAGAGGAATGAAAGGTTAAGGTTATCTTAGTGTGAAAGTGACACCTCACCTGTATCACCTGTATCTCATGTGGTTCATTTCATGCAGTAGCTGTTTTATTTTTTTTTCTGTAGACAGTCCAGCAAAACACAATTCTGATTATTAGCTCTTGAGTCCCCATGCTGGTGATAAATAAGAAGAAAGTACTTCAGAATTCTGATATCCAGTGGTTTTTATTGTTATAATCAAATAGAGTGTAATTGAGGTTTTCCAAATCATAGCTGCTATAGCAATTCATATTTGAAGGCAAATTAAATTTAAACATGTGAAGAAACATAGGAAGTGGGTGTTAATTGTGACATTAATAGTAAACTTTTTTTTTTACAACAAATAAACTCTTAGGGCAAAAGCTTCAGTGGCTTTGGCAACTTACTTTTTTATATAAGTGTAGTTAAAGTTTAAAAAATTGTGTATTATTCTGAGTGAATCTGTTTAGCAGGGGGATTGTTCTCCTTACCATGAAAAGCATGAATGCACCAAACAGTTGCCAGAAGCAGGAAATTTGAAAGTAGACGTTGACGCATCTGACTCATTAAGCTGAAACTTCTGCATCTGCATTCACTTTGTTAGGTTGCAGAAATATTTAATCAAGAATTAGAATGACTGCTGATAACTTGTGTTTGTTGTTTAGGTTGCTTTTTATGGAGACATAAATCCAAATGGATGCATTTCTCATCTCAGTGATAACAAACAGATTAACTACTTGCTAGCTTTCTAAGTGCAGGTGTCAAGTATGATTGTGGCATGACAATATCTAGGAATGTCTGTAAATACATAAATTTATACAGCACCAATCTATGCCTTTGTGGGGAAGGTTGAACATCATCACGCTCAAGGAAACAAGGTTCTTAATAAACGATGAATTCTGCTTGTCTTTTGATTTTTCTGAATAAAATCAGGAGTGCTGGACCCTTTTGTGTAAGCCAGGTTTGGAGTACATAAAAGAGAATCTGTGTTGTCATGAAAGGATATGCATGAAATATAGCTGGTAGGTAGATTCATTAAGGATGTGTGAAAGTGTGGAGAGAGAAGAAAACAGATGGCTCAAACCAGGCTAACATAGCTAAAGGGTTTCTGCTGAGACCGCATTTACTGACTTGTAAGTAGCTTTTAGCTCTCCATTGGTAATACCCACTAAGGTTTGTACATCAAAAAGGAGTGAAACGAAAACGTTATTTTCAATTTGTATAGGCCAGTGTTTCAGTGGGTGTATTGCCAAGTTCCATAAAGCAGAACTTGCCCATAGAGTGCTGTTTGATAGGTGCATGAACTGTGGAAATGAAAATGATATTCAATTAAAAGTATTTTTTCCAGTGATATTGATGAAAATGAGAAGTTGCCCTAGTGATTTATGTGCTCTGCTATATTGGAGGTCTGTCTTCCACAACCAATAGCGCAGAATCAAAAAGCAACCATTCAGACAGAAGTCAGGATTTGAACAGATTGCAATTTGATGATTACTGAAAAGAATATTGATATTAAGCATGGCATTCAGATGGCTTTAAAATGAACATTTGGTGTGGACTAACAGTATTTCATTGTAAAAGAATTTTTCTTTGCAGCAATCACATCTTATTAGGAAGTATTTTACTATTCCTTAGTGAATGTCACCCAAATTTAGCAGCGATTTAATTCTCAATAAATATTTTGGGAAGCGTTAAGGTCAGTGCATGTGTGCTTATAAGAGAAACTTTGTATATCATTTGCCTTTAGATACACATTCTCCTCAGACATAATTACAGAGGCAGCATTTATTGCAAAATAATTTTGATTTCATTAATATTGCTGGTGTCTGTTGTTAAGGCAGACTTACAAAAACAAATTGTTGTATATGAGAATTCTGTCCCAACAAATAAAAGGATCAAGTTTTGTCCTCGTTACCTGGGAAACACAGAGGAAGATGTAAGATTCTAAACATCTTGATGAGAAACATGGCAGAAATTACAGTATCATTTTGTAAATTAAATGTCTGTTCCAGTACTTCTAGGTGAGACATCTTAAATGAGATAATAGATCATCAGACATTAACTGTAAACAGTGTTAAAGCCTTTTAAAATGACTGAATACTGTTAAAGTCCCTAAAAGCAGCAGTCAACATCATAGCTAGGCTTAGCTATTTTCATTGATTAGAATGAATTTGACTGCGTAGCAGTTTAGCTATGGTCCAGCTATTTCTATGTCTACTTGCAATATTCTTAAAGCACTAAAGATTTGTTGCATTTTCTATTATATTTTCCCATTTTGTTTGGCTTCGTAGGTTTCAAAATGTTGTCACTTGTAACAGTTTCCTTACTGAACACAAACTATCTTTCTCAAAAATATTTTTTACTGTACAGTTCAAGATTAACTTATTTAAAGTTTTGTGTCAGAAAGGATCATGGCAGTACTTAAAACCCAGGCTAAATTGTGGGCTAATTTAACACAACTTGCTTCTTTCCCCACAGAAATTGCTGATAGTAACTTTTCCCAGACTATTACTTATTTAAGTATTTTGAGGTGAATTGAATGACTCATTTTTGATTTTCAGGCTTAAATGAAATAGGTCATTTTCATTTTCTTGAGATATGTTTTTGACCTAGTTATTCTTTGCATCTGAAATGTGATGATGTCGTGTTTTTTTTTTTTCTTCCATAATGATGAGTACATAGCAAAATGCTACTGAATAAAAAGGACAGTAATTGTTGGCTGAGATGCTTTTTCTGCAAAGTTTTGTATGATTATTAAAATCCCTTATTTCCTGGTCAAACAGCACAACAGCAGCTAGACTACAATGATTTCTTCAAAAATTACCATCTTCTAAGAGAAGCAGGATTAATAATATTTTAGAGGAGAAATGTTTCCCTTCCTCTAAATTGACCTTTATGTACTAACTGGCAGTTGCTTATGCAACGTGTATTTCTGAAATTCTTGTTTGAACAAGAAAAATAACAAAGGATGTTTAATGTTTCAGGACATTAGATATTTGAAAAATAGGTTTTATCTGAATATTACAGCAATAAAGTCCTTATAGAAGTCCTCATTTTCTACAATATGTTGGGCGTGGAGGGAAGTAATTCCTTGTAACATCAGTGATATGAGGGCACTAAACACAATTGTCCCCATACAAAAGAAAAAGCATTGGTATCAGAGTTCTAGCTAAAATTATTACAATTATACCTATGATAAAGTTCAGTAGATAGGACCCTGATAAAAGAAAAAAACCACTTTCTTGAAGAGGGGTCTAGATTGGAGCATTGGGACACTGAACAAGAACAAATGCCAGATCCTGCACCTGGGATGGAGTAGCGCCAGGCATAAGACTAAATTGGGAGAGGAGTGGCTTGAGAGCAGCCCGGCCAAAGGGGCCCAGGGGTGCTGGCTGACAGGAGGCTCAACAACAGTCAGCAGTGTGCCCTGGCAGGCAAGAGGGCAAACCTCATGCTGCAGTGCATGAAACATGGCATAACCAGCCAGTCAAAAGCAGTGCTTATCCTGCTGTATTTAGCGCTGGTGCAGCCCAATACCTGTAGTATTGTGTGTGGTTCTGGGCCCTACTACTTCAAAAGGATGTTAAAGTCCATGAATGCATCACAAGAAGGGCAACAAAGCTGGGGAAGGGGCTGGAAAGCACGTCCTCTGAGGAGTGGCTGAGGAGACGGGGTTTGTCTAGTTTGGAGAGAAGGAGGCTGAGGGGCGACCTCCCTGCTCTCTCCAGCTTCCTGAGAAGGGGACGTGGAGCGGGAGGTGTGGAGCTCTTCTCCCTGGTACCCACTGCCAGGGCGTGTGGGAATGGCTCAAAGCTGTGTCCGTCAGGGGAGGTTGGGACTTGACAGGAGGAAAACTTTCTTCCCTGAGAGAGAGGGTGGTCCAGCCCTGGAACAAGCTTCCTGGAGAAGTGCTCGATATCTTCTGCCTGTCAGTGTTTAAGAGGTATTTGGACAATGCTATCAATGATATGCTCTAGCTTTTCATCAGCCCTGAACTGCTCAGGCTGTTGGACCACGTGATCGATGTAGGTCCCTTCCAGCTCAACTCACCTCTTCTATTCTATTCCATTCTGTTCTTCTCTGTTCTGTTCTCTTCCCTGCACACAGGATGAAGCAAATAAGGATGAGACCACTATTTGCCTGAAATGCCAGGATTTTTTCACTTTCAAGGACACAAATCACAAAGGTTACAAGCAGAAACAGGGTTTTAATTTTTGTTATGTTTTGTTATGTACCTGACTCTTCCAGAACCAATGCTCACAAGCATGAACACAATGCAGAAGGGTAGGCAGGGGCAGGCTGATGCCGCCTTCAGTTTAGCCTGAAAAAGCATCCCTTGCAGCCTGGCAAGGGAAAGGCCCAGAGCCACGGCCAGCGGCAGCAGGACTACAGGCCAAGCAGTCCCTGTTTCCTCAACAGTGGGAACTTGAAGAAGGAGGATTGATACCGATGACACAAAAGAATAATAATAATAAGAAGATGAAGAAGAAGAAGAAGCAGAGCTGTGTGGTACTGTGAGGAATCTTCCAAAGTATGACATTTCTTGATGACAAGCACACTTTTTTGCCTTCCAAAACTTTCTCCGCTGTGCTTCTTGACCAGAGATGCATGAAACTCACTCTTGTATTGCATGCAGCAGGGAGAGCTGAAAAAGCGGCAGCTGCTGGTGGTGCAGCAAGCGTGGAGCCCTTCCAAGCGCAGGCTGCTGTTTTGCACAAGAAGCAAGAACCCCTGGGGAGATGGATGGAGCCAAGGGAAGAGCAGAGCTCTCTCCCGCTCCAAACTTGCAATGGGC
>BOSO01003218.1:0-13133 GCA_018403395.1 Gorsachius goisagi | reverse complement strand
CCCCTGGAGTTTCAGCCAGGGTCAAACCACCACACCAGAGCACACTGGTCCACACTGTTTAGCTCTGCGCTGCCAGATTTCAGGAAAATTTTAGAAAAAGAGCCAAATGCAACAGCAACTCCAAAGGTTGTTGGCACATCATGAAAGGCAAGGATTTATTTTTTTGTTTACTTATTTGTTAGTGATGTTTATTTTTCCTGACAGATAAGCAATAGTTAATCCACTCCAGAAACAAGCACACAATTCTAATATACTAACAAAATATTGGCCTGTCAATATGACTGTAGAGCAAATAAACGTTGGCTGCATTCGGTACATGCAATGAACTTTTAATTAGCCATTGCAATAAAACTTCACTGAAACACTAAGCAAAGCACATCTCAAAAGCCTGTGGCCTCTTGACACCATCGTTATGTTGTTGGCTCTTGATGTGTGAATAGCTTCACCCAAGAGAGCAGCTCTGCCTTCGACTGATGGCCTTCCAGAGCTGGTACCCACAGTGCAGATGGATGCATGCTGCTTGTGCAGAAGTGCTAGGCTATAGTAGTTTCAAAGGCTATTTTAGAGCCTTGGAACACAACTTACAGGGAATATCATACAGTGAAGTCAATATATTAAGCAAACAGTAATAATAAGAGCAACCCATTAATCAGAGGATTAGTGAGAGTCATCTTGTTTTGCTAAGTTCACACATTTCTCCTCCTTCAATATCTTTACTTGGCAATGGTTTGCATGTCCCAGGCTCTGTTTTGACTGATTGCTGATGGGGTGCAGCTCACGCAGATGTCCCATCGGCAGCTATGACCACAGAGAGGGCTCGCTCACGGCTCTGGGATCATGGGTGGATTTTGTGTAGCAGGGCCAGGTCTTCCTGTTCTTGGCACAAGGAGATGGAGTAGCTCTTTGTGAGGAGCACTTATGGATTGGATGTGTAAAATGTGACAATATGGAGGCTGGGTTTCAAAGCCAGGCACTGTGATTTCCCCTCCCAGGAGCACGGTAAGTCCTCAACAGAGCTGAATATCTGCCTTCTCCCATGCTGTCCATGAGATCGTGGGTCAGCATCTCCCACCAGTGATGCTCACTGCCCACCAGGACAGACCTTTAGAGGGTGAGGCCAACACATGTGCTCAAGAAATAAGAATTTATTAGCTTCTCTAGTCGTTTGAGTTTGGTACATGAAAGGTTTTTCAGCCTGAAAATTGAAGCTGGGATGCTTTGTCAGTATTTTTTTTTTTCTGTAACATCTGTGATGGAGAGAGGAAAGATAGAAAGGCCAAACCCTTTTTGGTTTGTAAAACCAAACATTGCGCAGGCAGCTAATAAGGGAAAGTTTGGGAACAGCTATGTTTGTAGTCAAAATCCCATTAGAGCCCTCTAAAATCCCAGTGAATGTAGACCCCCTGCAGCCCCTCAGGTCAAATCCTCAGATGTCTTTATTTCCAAGAACCTCACTTTCCCCAAAATCACCTTCAGTCTTGGGGCTGAAATTTTATAGATTGGGTTTGGTGTTTCCATTTCTAGCAGTTTGAGAAGCCAGCTGGATTTAGGGACAGGGAAGCACAGGCTAACCAGAACTTGGGGCTGCTGCACCAGGTTGGACCGTGAGCCATCAAACCTGGCTGCCCACCCAGCAGCAGCCAGCAGGGGCGAAGGCAGAGCTGTGCACAGTGAGGGGCATGGTCCAGGCTAAGCTCTTGGATCAACCCTTGGCGGCCTGTATCACAAACGTGCTCCAGAGAGTGAGATCTTACGCAGCTGAATGCCCCTTTGGCAAGGCCAAAGCCGTTTCTTACTACATCAGGTAAATTATTTCATAGCAGGTGTTAGGTTATCCAAGGTGCTCTTCTCATCACACCCAAAAAGGGAGCTGCACCTGTAAATCACTTGCACCTGCAGTCACTGGGGTGCTGACTGAATTCCCTGTGGCATCCAAGTGTGTGGGGCATCCCCAGACATTCAACCAGTTATGCCAGAGACAAATTTTTTTTTAGGAAGAGGAAAAAAAAGGGTCTGACATCTGCCTGAAAGGTTGTTCCACTTGGTTAGTATTCAAATATGATAATTTATTCATGGCAAGAAAATGATCTTGCTGCACACATTTCAGTAGCTTCACAAAAAGCGATGGGTTTGACTCTGAATTTACTCCCATTCATTTTGCTCCCTCGGCGAGGGAGTTCCTCATGAGCTACTGTGAGCATCCTGAGGAACTCCAGATGGGCTGGGGGACCAACACCTGAGGAAGCAAATATCAGTTCACTGCTTGAGTCTGGTTTTGGAAAAGCTGTAATATTTACCAAGCCCTGCTGATCATGCCTTGCTTTGTTAATTGATCCCGTCCGGCAGGGCTGAAGGACAAACAGGGCGTGCAGTACAAATCCTGCCCTTTAACTTTGGGTCACTCCCTGCTTTCAGACCTCTCCTCTGCACGCTTCAAGGGCACAAAGCTTTCCCTGCAGTCCCTGATCACAAGACAGCAAGGTTTCTAGATCAGTTTTCACTCGCTGCTAAAATTAAACATTCACCATTGCCAAGTGATCAGCTAAACTCCCTGTTTCTTTTCCCTTGTGCCATACGTTCCTAGTACTGCAAGAGCAGACAAGTAATTCCCTCTTGGGAAGAAAGAAACCTCACAGGTTCTTCTTTCATTTTAAATACTGATGGTGCAAGCTCGTCTTCCCCCAGCAATGAAAAAGAGGTGCACACCTGGTTTAACTGGGATCATCCTTGCTTTGGGTGGTGCAAAGTACCTGCCGGCTGTTATTTACTGAGGCTGTATTATCAGCTGTCTTCAGTTATCGGCTGTAAATTAAAGGATAAAACCAGGTGGATCACATCTCTGCAGTCATTGGGACTGGGAAACATGCAGCCTGCTCGGAAACAAGTGAAAAAGAGCTACAGAAAGTGCATTTTACAAGAAGGTTTGGCAGCGCAAATCAGACATAAACCTGGAACCCAGCTCCTGCACATCTCAACCCGCAGCAGGAGCGCAGAGGAGGAACCAGCTCCAAACTTCGCAGCTGGTCCCGCTACCAGCAGGTTTCAGAGCAGCTTGAGCATGACAGGAGCAGCCTTACCAGCTGGCCTGAGGAACCCGTGGGATGTGTGACGGAAGATGGGCTCTGATGCTGCCGAGGCTCCTCAGCCCTGATTCGGATCAGCCTTTGACAGCACGAGCCCAGCCCTACATGATCTGGTCTCATCTCAGCTCTCTGGGTCTGATGGCTTTTCAGTACTTCTGCAGGTGTTCATGCAAGTTTCTCCCAGGCTGCGGTTGATTCAAAACCACTGGAAGATTCTCCTGGAACTGAGTTAAATAAAGGATGATCCCTGTCTCAGAAAAATAGGCTGTATTGCCTTCTCAGGGGGCTTTTGAGGGGGCAAGGCAAATTTGTCAGTAAAAATTATTATTTTAACCCGAGGCAGCTTGCAAGTACTTCATATGTGAAAGCTCTTTGATTGCACTGCTTATAGTTACATTAACTCAGAACTTTCACCAGGCCTTTGACTTATGAATATGCATGACTGTGTTTTCTGTTTTTTTAATCCATCAAAACACCCTTCATCCCAAGGTCTTAAGGTCTTTTACACAGGAATCCTCGTGGGCTGGTTTGACTTGCTGCCACCTGCCTCACCAAAAGGGAAGCAGAGGGCTCGTGTGCAGTTGCAGGTCACCTGCAGAGCTGGTGTGAGTCCTGCTTGCACCTTGCAAAGCCCTGATGCCAAGACCTGCCAGCGGAGCAGAGCTCCTGGAACGTCGCTACGCCACAGTATTCATGCTCAACTAATTACCGAGCAGACAATATGGTTTGTGTGGTCAATCATCCCCGGCACAACTTAAACATTAATCTGAAATTGCTCTCTGCCAGAGTTCAGACCCTGGCGTAGCAAAGCACCACGCAGGGAAGCAATTCTGCGCTCGCTGAACACTGTGGGAGTTTCAGTTTTGATGTGCGCGGGGCCTGAGATTGCTAGACTTCAAATAGTCAACAGATTTAGAGTAAGTAACTTTGCTGCTGAAGGCTTTGGAAAAAAACTCTCTTGCCTCTCATCAAATATATGTGCTTCTGGTAGTTTTGTATGCGAGAGGAAACTGAACACACAGTAAAGAAAGAGCCACTGTGATCAAATGCTGCATAATAAAAAAGCTGCTAGCAGCTTCAAGATTCCATATTTTCAGACCTTTGTTGTGCAGGACTCAAGATGAGGACTAGGGAAAAAAAATCCAACAAGCCTCTCTGTTGTGGTCGAACCCGGCAGGCAGCTGACCGCCACCCAGCCGCTCGCTTACTGCCCCCCTCCCTCAGTGGGATGGAGGAGAGAATCGGGGGGGGGGGGGGGGGAGGGAAGTAAAACCCATGGGTTGAGATAAAGATAGTTTAATAAAACAGTAGAGAAAAAAAGGTAATAATAATGATAATAATAGAATATACAGAACATACAAAAGAAGTGATGCTCAATGCAATTGCTCCCCACCTGCTGACTGATGCCCAGCCCATCCTGAGCAGCGATCCCTCTCCCCACCCCAACTAACTCCTCCCGAAGCACGACATCATATGGTACAGAATAGCCCTTTGGCCAGTTGGGGTCAGCTGTCCTGGCTGTGCCCCCTCCCAGCTTCTTGTGCACCTGGGAGCAGGGGAAGCTGAGGAGTCCTTGACTGGTGTAAGCACTGCTCACACCTTAGCAACAACTAAAACACCAGTGTATTATCAACATTCTTCCAGTACTAAATCAAAAACATAACACTATGTCAGCTACTAGGAAGAAAATTAACTCTACCCCAGCTGAAACCAGGACACTCTCTTAAAAAAAAGAAGCCTCTCTTAACTCCTGCAGCTTGATTTCAGCCCTGGAGATCAATCTTCCTCATCCAGGATCCCCAAAAGTGGGTGGCATGTAGGACCATCACCCGGGAAGACACCAAGGCAGGGCTGAGATCAGATGCCCCATGTGCACTGTTGTGGTGGCACAGGTGCTGTGAGGCAGAGCAGAAGCGGGACAGTCAGCGGGACAGACAGACCCCACCATCCCCTATTGTTCATGTGAAGACCTCACCAGCCCATCCTCACCAGGAGATCTGCAGATGTTTCTCCAAGCCTGGATATGAGCTGTTGCTGCAAATATCACCTTACAGGACATATTGAGATGGGGCAGGTGAAGCCATGAAGCATTTTTAGCAGTCAGTGGCTGCAGAATTGAACCCTCCTAGCATTTCAGTGCTGGAAGAAAGAGTACAGCACACAGTAGGGTAATTCAAAGTGACGGCAGAGAGACATCTCCCGAGTTCAGATTTCTTTGCAATAGGGACCCAGAACAAGCTGTTTCAATAGACCTAGCAATCAAACCATCATGGTTATGAGATGGTGCTGGGTTAAAAACCAGAGAGTTCAGCAGAGCAAGGCTGGGCCAGTAGACAAACCTGCTGCCTTCCTGTTTTGCTGATTTCAGTGCTTTTATTGCAAAAGCTGGAAAAAAGTCTAATTAAATAATTTCTCAGCTGTGGCAAAAGAATAAGTAACAATTCAGTTTGAAAATGAGTAAGAATCGAGAATATGACCAAATAAATGAGGTGGAGAAGATTATAGCATTTGTGATTTTCAACCACTTCTACCATTTTCACTCATTTTTATTGGAATGTGCTGTGCTTTCACTGACCACCTCTTATTGATGATTCAGATGGAGCAGACTCATGCCAGAAGTCTCTCATCTCACCATAACTCCCTGGGAATTTCTATATTGGCTTGCCATAACCCAACTGGTAAAGCATTAAGCGAGTGGTTTCATTTAAGGGCAAAATTTGAGTCACCTACCCAGAGTATTACCATCTGTTCCTTTTTCCTTATTTCCTGTTTGTAGAATAAGTACTTCGTAGTTATATGGAGTTATATTTTTTGAGTCAGTCCTTTAACAGAAAAGCTGTTATGCCAGGGCAGTTACTATGCTGCAGGGACTCTAAATCCATCTGGCCTAATGAGGACATTGGTCATGCAAATGTTTCACTCCTTACGCTGCAGACAAACTGCAGCACTGAGCTCAGTCGTTCTGCCATCCTAAAGCAAATCCCTATATAAACATTTCTTTAAAAAATAAAGAATACAAAATTATTAAATCAAGACAAGGTATGTAAATTAAGACACCATCTCTTATTAGACCAACCAGTGCAAAAGAGTTAGGCAAGTTTTTTGGCATACAAGGGCTTCAGATTTGCTATAGAAACAGGAAGATTCATGGGCACATAAAACCAGAGAAAAGTTTTCACAGTTTGATGAGCTGTGTATCAGGCCATTGCTGAAGAAAATGTGGTTGGTATCTCTCAAGTGGAGAGATATTAACAGGATGGAGGGAAAGGTGCTGAGGCAGATATCACCTAAGGAGAGAGAAGGCAAGATAATGTAGAAAATGTGGAGCTCCGAGGGTTTATCAGGGAGAAGGGAAATTCAGCGCCATATAAAAGCAATACTGCTACAAACCACAGATTTTTGGTATGCAATAAGAATAGGAATTTTAATTCCCAGGCTCATATTTGGCAGAAGTTTTGTGAGTTTCCTTAATTGGTTTTTGAGAGAACAACTAGGAAGGGTTTGGATTATAGGAAGATTTTTAAAAGTCTCTACATAGCAGTATACTTTAGCAGGAATGTGTGTGTGTGTGTGACTGCAGTATACTTTGCTACTGCTTGAATATCATGTATAGTCAAATAACATCTTCCCATAACCCATTTCATTGTATTTAGAGAAGACTTGCATCCACTCTGAAGAGCTGACAAGGATGTCACCAGGGTGGTGGGAATGGAATTGGCTGCTTTAACCTTGCTCTCAGGTAACTACCAAAGTAATGAAGAACTCTTTAGCTGCTTCCCCTGTGCCCCATGGCACAATAAATAAATAAATACTGACTTCCCGGCAAGCCTTCTGTGGGAGGTGTGTGGGCAGGCATGGGGGTAACCAGTTTGGACAACTCTAATCTCTGCATTAGTGATGTAGCTCTCAGTCCCTGCGGAGAGATAAAGTTCAGTAGGACGGTGGGCTGCCTGCAGTGTATGTATGATAAATGCATCTTACAATGCATTACTGCAGAAGGAATGTCCCAGCCAAAGAAGACTATAGAACTGAGGGGCCACCTCAGAGGACAAAGGAGCTCCAAACATTTGTGTGTTATATCTCCAAGCCTGTCTCCATGACAGGGGAAGGTGTCAGAGCATACAGTCCCATATAACAGCAGCCTGAGCCACCAAGGCCGCCTTCCTATTACAGGGAAGAACCAGCAAGTGAAATTCAAATACAGCTGGGAAAGGAGCTCCATCACAGATGAAAGGAGCAAGAGAGAGCTCAGCTACAGCTGCCCTGGGAGAGATGGGGAAGGTGTTTCGTCAGGGCTAAGACCTCAGGGGTTGAACCCCTTTAAGGGGTTCGACACAGAACAGCAGCATGTGGCAATGCCTGAACTCCCTTCTGCTCTCCAGCAGCTGAGAAAAGCCTCAGGGCATCTCAGCGACTACCAGAGAGGAATGTTTCTGCGCAGGTAGGATCTGAAACTGGGTTCCTTTATTCTGTCTTTCTCTCCTGTAATCTATCCCCCTGCTTGAAATGCAGGAAATTCAGGCTCTTTGCAGTGATGCCCAGTGACAGGAAAAGGGGCAATGGACACAAAATGAAACACAAGAGGTTTCAGTTGAATATGAGGAAAAANNGGTTGTGGAGTCTCCTTCTCTGGAGATATTCAAAGCCCTGCTCTAGGAGAACCTTCTTCAGTAGGGGGGTTGGACTAGATGATCTCCTGAGGTCCCTTCCAACCCTTGCCATTCTGTGATTCTGTGATTCTGTGAACCTGTCCTTTGGCTTGGCTGAAATCAACCTGTCATGTTGCTATCTCTGCCTTGCCTGGTGTTAGAAGTCTTGGGGAAATGAAAAGATGTGTCAGGAGTAACAACGCAAATTAGAGATGTGCACAGGCAGCACTGAGACCTGCCACCCAGGACAAGCGATGGCATGTCTTCTGCAGAGCTTTAAAGGTGGTTCATAAGGTGGTTTTTCCTGCTGCCAGCTCCCAGACAGAAGCTCTCCAGCAGCTGAGGGACAGCTTCCAGCTCCAGGGCCCCTTCTCCCTTTGGCTGCTCTTGTCACATACCTCACTTGTTTGAGGGAATGGGAAGTTTTACGCAAGGCAATCTCCAAAAACAACTGGGTCTTTCGTGCCTCAGAGTTTTGTTTTCTGTATTTTGATCCTGTTGAGATCACAGCCCATGCCCAAAACTATTGCCCCAGCGGGTACCTCTGCCTCCTCACAAGGACTGCATTGCCTCCTCTGACCCTACCTGAGATAACCATGGAGAAATGATCTCACCTCCATGTTTGACCAAGTGAAAATACCATTATTCTTCTATCATCAGGGAATTTATCCATCAACATCTTTTGAAGAATATGAGATATCTGTTTATTTTTCTTCAAATGGTGATATCACTGCCACATTTTCATAACTGTTCTGGTACAGAAGTTTCTTGCGCTCCTGCTTGGGGTTCAGGGTATTGCTGTTCTTTAAGTAATCAGCAGGAAAAACATTGCAGAAGCTTCAGAAATCAAGTATGCTCTTCCAATCTGCTAATTACTATTATTAAAGCTAACTAGCTGAGGAATTAAACTGCGCTGCAAATAGGTGTTTGATTGAAAAAAAGCTCATTTCATCATGAAACCAGACCAGAAGCTGGATGCTGGTTCCATGAACAACAGCAGGGAACAGATCTGGTTCAGAAAGGCTAACAGGATCTGAAAGGCCCTGTCCCCTGGAAGTCTCAGCAGGATGCAGATGAAGGTGCAGGAGCTTTGTACAGCACTATGGCAACAGAAGCAGTGGATCTAGTGAACCTGGCAGACTGACTTAGAATAGATGTGCTTCATCTCAGTTTCCAAATTCAAGGAGAGTGTTTAAAGTCAGCAGAGATAAGGGTCTGAGGTAGCCCCAATAGCTATTCTTGGAGAGGTAGCCACACTTGCAGTTTTTCATTTAGTTTACAGGAGGGGGGTGGGAAAAAGCTTCATATGAGATATTAAAGACATATTGTGAGAGTTCCACATATTGTGAAAATTAGCAATAGAAGGATTTCTCCAATACATGATCAAATACTATTTATTTCAAGAGCCATTAGGGACTGAGCTTGATTCTCTGAACAGAGTCTTTCTGTTTGACAGCCACAAAATAGGGGTGTCTCTATTGGACATGTACAAAGAGAGGTTTGGGGTTTTTTAAAGTAGCCCCTCCAGTTTGGATTGGATGATTGAGAACAACAAAGACTGCGGTTTTCTCAAACTCAATCCTTCCAGTCCAAGTCAGCAATGGTGAAAACTGAAACTTTGTCACTGCTTGGGCTGAAAGTTTCACTAAACCTCAGGTCCAGGGAGATTTTCCAGGCTGGGAAATTTCAGCTCAAACAGTTACAAATGAGCAAAATTACAAGTGACAGGAGACATGCCTATAAGGTAAATTGTAGGGCTGGAACGATCCTGCCTTCAGAGCAGGCGAATAGGTCATTCCTCACCCACTGATCTCACAAAAACAGGTTTCTGCTCTCCAATCTGTACCTTAGAATCATAGAATGTTTGGGTTGGAAGGGACCCCTAGAGGCCATCTAGTCCAACCCCCCTGCAGTGAGCAGGGACACTGCTAACTAGATCAGGAGACACTGCTAACTAGATCAGGTTACCTTCTTCCATGTTTCTTTGGTTACTAATTCTGCCCATCATGGGATGGGAATGGTGATTACTCCTTTCTGCCTTGCAGGAACCTGATGTGTATTTCAAGGCCTTCTTAATGTTTCTGTGTCACTGCCTCTGAACAGACCCAAGTGCACCAGCTGAGAACTCATCTGTGCTGAACAGAGCAGCGGGGAAACCTCGGGGGCCTTGTAGGTTAATTGCAGAAGTCGCCTTAATAATTAGCCCCATGCGACCAGCCGAGCCGTATTGCTTGGGGAGGGGTGGGGAGCCAGGCAGGTCCAGTCGCTTACTCTGTTGTCCGTGTTGTGTAGACATGTACTGCAGCAAGCCCGGGAGAAGGGAAAAAATGGTCAAAGAAAACTATTTCTTTTCCCCACCATCAACCTCCGTGATTCTGTAAAACTGTGCGTCATTATATGGAAAGTGACCTTATGGACTATTATATGCAGAATCTGAGCAGAAGAGACACCAAGAGAAAAACTCCTGTTTCGGGGATCCAGAGAGAACATGGACACTTCAAAAACCAAGTAAAGGGCAGACATGTGGCTATGTGCATGTTGTTTAAATTCTATGTTTTATCTTGACCTCAGATCAGATTGCAATTCTTAAGTGAACTTAGTAGATCAGACACAAAATGTACCTCATAGAAGTATCCCCCAAAGACTGTCTCCAATGCAAACTCAGCCTCCCACTTCTGTTAATGGTGGATTACTTGAAACGGGCTAGGCAGAAGATTGATTATTGTTATAAATTATTTTATCATCCATCTTCTGGAGCAATAAAAGGCAGTGATTCAGCTATCCAAAGAGCAGTTAATGGAAAGAAATGAAGGACTTGGTTAAGAGTAATTCTAGATCAGAAATTGGTCAATAGAAAATTGTTGAATCCATTTAAAATTCCAGTCCGTTATTTTTATTTCTGTAACATCGCTCCATCCAAAGTAGATCAGCTATAAAGCCAGCAGAACTACACCAGCATTCTACTGTGTGAGGTTACAGCTTGAATAACCATAACCAGCGAAGCCTTTTTGAACAATCTATTTCTATTTTAATGTATTCTTTTGTTTAATAAGAGGAATATTTTCCCTTTTTTTTTTTTACAGAGTACTGCAGTTTCTTTATGTGTGTCAATGCAGCATAAAAATATTCCAGAAGCTGGAAGAGAGGAAATATGTAACAGAAACTGTTTTCTACTAGTGGAAGAAATTAATGTGCTCGTTGTAAACTGGATGCTATGGTTTCTAGAAGGGAATTTAAAGTGGATATTAGAAGGATATAGCTACATAGCAATTCAGATTTAAAAGGTTAGGCACAGAGGATTTTTTAAGGAAAACATGCGATATTGCATCAGGTAAACCCTGGGAGTGACCTAACATGGAAGAGTCTTAAAGATGCGTGAGCCAGGTCCATTAAGGGCACAGGTAGCATGTAGCATCCCAGCACCAGGACTCAAGCCCCTTGCCCCATCACCAAATCCCTAGGCCTGAGCTCAACACCTAAACTCTCAGTGGGATGCACAACTCATATTGCACAAAAGCCACAGTGGTAGATCAGGGTGGCGCAGTCCCTAAGCCACAGCAGGGCACATAACAGGGAGGAGGAGGCAGGTGAAATGCCCCTTTACAAAACTTCGGCTGGAGTTAATGCTTTAGTCAGGACTATCCTTTCTCATGGAAAATGGTGAAAGAAGTTGTGTCCCATCACTCACTAAATGGAGCAATAACCCTGTGATGGCAACATTTCATCTGGGGAAGGCTGAGGTATAAATCCTGTTTCTTTCTTTTCTGTCATTGAAAATCAAATCTGAGTTTTTCCTTTCGCTCAATTTCTCAGTCCTAAAGAAATCTCCTGTTTGCTTCATAAGAAAAAGCCACTTCTGTGGGCTTGAATATAGCTTAAATAATGCTGGTTTATGTATGCAGACTCCATGTTGCTTAAAGGAGCAGGTGACGTATTACCTTGGCTCACTGTCGTTTTTGCTCTCCCCATGCCAACAGAAAATGATGTAAATTCAGCCAGCCCCCCGACTGCTGTTGCTGGGATACCGTAAGCAAATACGTGTGAGACAAGGCAAAATAAAAGACATGATACTGCAACTAACAAGTGACAAAGCATCACAGATGCAAAATTTCTCAGTAAAGGACCTGAACAGTAGAGAGAAATCACTTTATTTAGGATTTTCCATATCAAGGCATTTAAAGATAACCAACTGGATGTTAACAATACTTTAAATTGAAAGAAAAATGCAGTAAAAAGAGATCTGAAGACTGAAGGACCATCAGGCATGGTATAGGAATTACCCTCATCCTGTGGCTAGAGACTTTGCCAGTGAGGTTCTGAGCAAGAAGGGGTGTCCCCTACACACAATACATTTTTTTGTTAATCTTCTTTACATAATCTGGCAATAAAATAACATAACCTGTATGAGAAGATTCTAGGGTTTTCTTTGTTGTCTTTGCCTGTCCAGTTAAAACAATGGTGCAGCAGGTTAAGTGATTATTTACATATGTAAAAGATAAACACTTTCAACTGAGAACTGAGAGACAGTATATCTAGTATCTAGGAATCAGAACATTCCCCTGGGAGTCAGAGTATTTTTGTCAGATAAAAAGGGCATTTGAGTAATGACTGTCATGTTTACAGGAACGATGGTCTGAAGTAAAGCTTCAAGTGGATTTGTAATGTCACTTGGTGTTACAGAATCTGATATTATTGGGTTTGATTTTATTAAGTATCAAAGCCATAACCTGAAAACATTTCCATGAAGTATTCTTCAGACAGGGGAGAAGTACATCTCTGTACAGCTGTATCTCAGGTATTGGGTACCGTATCTCAAGTATCTCCAGCTGCCATAAATCCAGTGCCAAGGCCATTGCCTCTGGCTCTCTCTGCCAAGGACCATGATGGTGGCAGCCTCTTTAAGCTGCTTTTGTGAAGCTGGCCAAGAATTGGTTGTTACGTAAAATTTATATGGGTCTTTCTCATTAAAAGAGTTGGTCTGTCTCTAGGAGAGGGATCATAATTAATTGGATTTGGGTATTACATCTGTCTGAAGGTGACTCCAAAAATTACAGTGTGGAATTGAATGTAATTACTACAGACTCAGTGATGAGAACTATTTCAATAATAAGAGAAGCCAGGTGGTCTCATAGCCTGGGTAGCTTTGCACTGCACACTGCTCCTCTGAAAGTCACAGTAAGGAGATATGACTGGGGCTTTTCCCAGGTCTTTCATTCAGAACAGTGTGAACACAGTCTCCAGGAAAGGCAGCAGCTTTCCAGCCCTGGAAAATGCTCTCATTCACATATTGGCCCAGGATGAAGATGCCATCACTTCACTCACTGGGCTGTTCACTTCACAGAGCAATGTTGTGAACCCTTGGCAACTATCATAGAATCATAGAATCATAGAAGGTTTCAGG
>BOSO01003217.1:0-39052 GCA_018403395.1 Gorsachius goisagi | reverse complement strand
AAGAAAAATAAAAAGAAAAAGAAAAATAAAAAGAAAAAGAAAAAGAAAAAGAAAAAGAAAAAGAAAAAGAAAAAGAAAAAGAAAAAGAAAAAGAAAAAGAAAAAGAAAAAGAAAAAGAAAAAGAAAAAGAAAAAAGAAAAAAGAAAAAATAAATTGATTTAAGGACAACTAGAAGCACAATAGGTGTACTCAGAGACCTATTTTTTTTTTTAATTCTGCTTTTTTGCCACACTCCACCTAATTCTCTTCTCCATTCTTTTCATTATTTTGAGAATTCACAAGCAGGAGTAGCTGCTAAAAATTTTAAAATAAAATAAACTGTCAATCAAGTGCTTAAAGCAGCCTTTTATTCTATATACCTGTACAGGAAAAAAAATACTCTTAATGAAAATATAGAAAGAGATGTCTATTTAACAAAGATCATCCAGTACTGAAACTTATGTCACCAAAGTCCCGCATTGATCACCTTGTATAGCAGATAGAGCTGCTACAATACGTTAGTCAGACGTCCTGGAATGATTTTCCCTTTCATATCTCGGTGGGTGAGCCAACGCATCACTTGAATGTTTGTGCATTTTTTCACTAGGGGGAGCCAAAATCCCTAAGTATGTATTTTTAAGTACCAACATTTCCAAAGTTTTCAGTCCAGTTCTATGTTAGCAGAAACTGTGGCAAATCTAAATGTGCCACTTCAGGAATATATTATTATTATTATTATCATCATCATCATCATCATAGATCATAGAATCATAGAATCGTTTAGGTTGGAAAAGACCATCATCATCATCATAATTTTTAATATATTATTGTGGGATAAAAAGGAGGAAGTTAAAAAGATACTGGTTTATTCCTGCTGCACAAGTTTACAGGAATTTAGGCAGCTGAACTTAAAGTCTTGGTATATAACAACACATTAATGCATTTGCCTCTTAGTAGTAAGGAATTTATATCTAATCATGTCATGTACTCATTCACACTCGGAGCAGCGTTGTCTCATTGTTGCTGTTTTCAGTGGCAGAAGATAACCCAGAACACATGCTAACTTTGACTTTTTGATCACAGGTCAGTCTACACAACACCAGGACTGCTGGCGACAGATGGGGTACACCTGTCTCAAAGGGGGAAAAGGATCTTTGTGCAGGAATTAGCAGGGCTCATTGAAAGAGCTTTAAACTAGATATGAAGAGGGGAAAGGGATAAAACAAGGCTTGCTGGAGATAAGCCTGGGGGCGGCAGACCAATGTTTGAGGGATGGTGAGCTAGCAAGGTCCTTCAGTCTGCCATCTCAGTGGGCGTAGGGGTTGGAGATCCACACGGCAGCAAAGACGTGAGGGTTATTGATGCGTTAGAAACTATTAGAAGTACCTGAGTACAGTCACATAGGAATTAGGGCTTATCCCCAAAAAAAGGTGGCGGCATCAATACCCAAACTGAAGTGTATCTATGCCAATCCATGCAGCATGGACAACAAACAGGAGGTGTTGGAAGCCATTGTGCAGCACTCACAAAACATGGGTGGGTGACTCACACAACTGGAGTGCTGCAATGGATGGGTGTAAGTTCTTCAAAAGGGATAGGCAAGGAAGGAGGGGTGGTAGGGTAGCCCTGTATATTAGAGAGTTTTTGACTCTAGAGCTCAGTGAGGATGATGACAGAGTTGAGTGTTTATGGGTAAGAATGAGAGGAAAGGCCAACAAGGCAGATGTCATGGTGGGAGTCTGTTATAGACCACCCAACCAGGATGAAGAGGCAGATGAAGTATTCTATAAGCATGGGGGACTTCAACTTACCAGATGCCTGCTGGAAATACAGTATAGCCAGGAGGAAACAGTCTAGGACATTCGTGGAGCATGTAGAAGATAACTTCCTGACACAGCTGGTGAGGGAACTAACTAGGGAAGGCACCCGCTGGACCTATTTGTAAGCAGAGAAGGGCTTGTGGGTGATGTGCTGGTTGGTGGCTGTCTAGAGTTTTCAATTCTGAGAGAAGTAAGGAATGTGGTTAGCAGAGCTGCTACCTCAGACTTCCAGAAGGCAGAATTTGGCCTGTTTAGGGGCCTGGTTGACACAGTCTCTTGGGAGGCAGTCCTGAAGGGCAGAGGAGCCCAGGAAGGCTGCACATTCTTCAGGAATGAAATCTTAAAGGCGCAGGAGCAGACCATCTCCATGTGCCGAAAGATGAGCCAGAGGGGAAGAAGACCAACCTGGATGAACAGAGAGCTCTTGCTAGAACTCAGGAGAAAAAAAGAGAGGTTATGACCTTTGGAAGGAGGGACAGGCAACCCAGGAGGACTGCAAGGATGTTGTGAAGTTATGCAGGCAGAAAATTAGAAGGGCCAAAGTCCAACTAGGACTTAATCTGGCTATTGTCGTAAAAGAACAATAAAAGATGTCTCTATAAATACATTAGCAACAAATGGAGGGCTAAGGAGAATCTCCATTCTTTACTGGATGTGGCGGAAACATAGTGACAAAGGCTGAGGAAAAGACTGAGTACTTAATGCCTTCTTTGCCTCAGTCTTTAATAGCAAGACCGTTTAGGTTTGGGGTACCTAGGCCCCTGAGCTGGAAGACGGGGATGGGGAACAGAGTGAAGCCCCCACAGTCCAGGAGGAAATGGTTAGCAACCTACTACAACACTTAGACACACACAAGTCTATAAGATCTACCCAGGGCTACTGAGGGAGCTGGCAGAAGTGCCCACTGAGCCACTTTCAATCATTTATCAGCAGTCCTGCCTAACTGAGGAGGTCCCAGTTGACTGAAGGTTAGCAAATATGATGCCCGTCTAAAAGAAGAGCCCTAAGGAGGATCTGGTGAACTGCCTGTCAGTCTGACCTCAGTGCAAGGGAAGGCCATGGAGCATATCATCGTGAGTGGCATCACACAGCACATACAGGACAACCAGGTGATCAGGCCCAGGCAGCATGGGTTTATGAACAGCAGGTCCTGCTTGACTAACCTGATGTCCTTATATGATAAGGTGACCTGCTTAGTGGATGAGGGAAAGGCTGTGGATGTAGGGTACCTGGACTTCAGTAAAGCTTTAGACACTGCTTGCTACAGCATTCTCCTGGAGAAACTGGCTGCTTATGGCTTGGACGGTTGTACTTTTTACTGGGTAAAAAACTGGCTGGATGGCTGGGCCCAAAGAGTTGTGGTGAATGGAGTTAAATCCAGTTGGCAGATGGTCACAACCGGTACTCCCCAGGGCTCAGTTCTGGGGCCAGTTCTGTTTAATGTCTTTATCAATGATCTGGATGAGGAGATTGAGTGCACCCTCCATAAGTTCGCAGATGACATCAAATTGGTCATGAGTGTTAATCTGTTCAAGGGGAGGAGGGCTCTGCAGAGGGATCTAGACAGGCTGGATCAATGGGCGGAGGCCAATTTTATGAGGTTCAAAAAGGTTAAATGCTGGGTCCTGCACTTGGGTCACAACAACTACATGTAATGCTACAGGCTTGGGGAAGAGTGGCTGGAAAGATGCTTGATGGAAAAGGACCTGGGAGTGTTGGTCGACAGCTAGCTGAGCACAAGCCAACAGTGTGCCCAGGTGGCCAAGAAGGCCAATGGCATCCTGGCTTGTATCAAAACAGTGAGGCCAGCAGGACGAGGGAAATCATCCTTCCCCTGTACTCAGCACTGGTGAGGCCGCACCTCAAATACTGCGTTCAGTTTTAGGCCCATCACTACAAGAAAGACATTAAGGTGCTGTAACATGTCCAAAGAAGAGCAACAAAGCTGGTGAAGGGTCTGGAGCATCTGAGAGAACTGGGATTGTTTAACCTGGAGAAAAGGAGGCTGAGGGGAGACCTAAACTCTCTACAACTACCTAAAAGGTAGTTGCACCAGGGGAGGTTTAGATTGGATGTTAGTATAAGTTTCTTCACTGAAAAGGTTGTCAAGCACTGGAATGGGCCGCCCAGGGAAGTGGTATTTAAAAGACCTCTAGACAAGATACTTAGGTCATGGTTTAGTGGTGGGATGGCAGTGTTAGGTTAACAGTTGGACTTGATGATCTTAAAGCTCTTTTCCAGCCTAAACGATTCTATGAATCGAACTTGCTAATACTTGTTATTCATATGCATATTTGAGACTCAAATTCTTTGAGGAGCCAAGGCAAAGCAGGGATAATGATTATATGGAAGAAAAAAGGTGTGAGAAACAGTATAAAAAACTAAGAGTTGGAGTAAGGCATTCATTCTCACAGAAAGTTTTTGTACAGGACCTCAGTGCAGATGAGGAATTTCAGAACAGGATCAGCCTCACTGCAATGCTGGTGCAGCTTAGCAACGCTAGTGCATTTTTTAGTAACCTAAAGGCAGTATCCACCAAGCAAGCATACAGGAAACTACAGATCCAAAGCTGGCTTAACAATGTACATAAGACTACAGCTAGAAAACATAATATTCATTTTGAGTGTAACAAGAAGAATGCTCAAATGTGTCTTTAAGCTGAGTAACTGATCTTCTCCATCGTTTTGAGAGTGTGAAAAAGGTCAGATTTTTTTTATGTGGACCTATGATGATTCCAGTGATGTTGCAATACTGAATTAGATTTCTGTTTGGCAAAATATTTCATACTGAGACTGAAGGAACTGGATTTGGGGACTTGAGAGTTTGGGGGTTTTCAGGTTTTTCTTTTTTTTTAATACCTTCAGAATACTAAGGCCTTTAATTTACTGAAAATAAAATTTAATTCTTCTTAGCTATATCTCTAAGAATACTTGTTCCCGTAGAGTGTTCATTTATTACAGAGATTGTTACGCTCTTCTATTTCTTATTTGGTTTTGGCTGTTAGCTGTAATTTATCTAGGACTAAGAACAGCTCAGATCAACTATAATGTATACAGCACCATGCACTGCTGTTTCTTTAGATGATTTACCATATGAAAAGGACATAATGGACATTAGAAATAAGAAAAAATAAGATAGAGTCTGAGCACTGCTTAATCTTGAAAGCAACATGTCCTTCTTGGTTTTTATTAAGGAAAGGAATTGCCATGCTGTGTTCCAGGGGAAACGTTAATTTCCTACATCCAAGTATCTTTTAGATGCTCCTTACTACAGTGGTTTGGGGGGGTTTTAGTAAATTTAAAATTTTCTTTACCTAAATGAGTTTTTCCTTTCATCCATTCTTGTTGTCTAGGAGGGGAAAAAATGCAAAAGAGTAGGTGAATTAATTACTCTTTACCAGGGGATAGTAACTCATATATTTCCTAGTGTAACAGATGGACAGCAATGGTAATTTAAATTTTTAGATAGAGTTCCTCAAAAATTGAAAGCAGACTTTGATGTCTAAATTTTACAGCATTTGTGCTTTGAACTTACAGTCATATATTTGCAAATTTTTGCTAAGTTTTTAAGCTGTTTTCAAGAAATGCTGCAAATAATTTGTATGTAAAAATATAAATTTCCTACAGATAACAGGAGTTAAGGGCAGGTAACATTTTTTTAAAAATATTTTAAAAGGTCACCCAATTCCAATCATAGCAGAAACAAAACCAAAAGATAAATAAATAATATTGACTTTAGTATCTAAAAACCCTTCAATTTTCAGACCTGGAAATGTTGGATTGTGAATCCATAATCAGTGTTTGCATAATAAGTAACTACTAGTGCCAGTGTCAGCTCCTCTACACTAACAATTTGTGACAGTCATTCCACTATATTGGTGAAGTTAAGAGCACTTTCTAATTGTCTCTGTTATTTACACAGTTTCCTTGTCTAGAATATCTCTCCAAGACACAACAGCAAAAGCTAGATTGTCTCCTCTATCACTCACCTTCGCAGTACATAAGTATAAAACCAGCGCAGCTGGGGGTAATTTCAAAGGAAGCTGTCTCAGTGAAGCATACAGAAACCATAACTTACTTTGCATAACAGAACTGTGCTTGAACGCACTTTAGAGATCTAATAAAGCTCTGTGCATACAGAAAATAGGAAGTAGCAACTAAGCACTAAAGATGTTAAGACTGTCTAATAAATTGCATCGTAACAGATTTGTGCACTGTAGTCTGAAAATACCATTTGGGATAAATGTATACTTGTACTGGCTCTGGCTGGGATAGAGTTAAATTTCTTCATAGCATCCCATATGGTGCTATACTCTACATTTGTGACCAAAAAAGCATTGAGAACCCACCAGTGTTTTGGCTATTGCTGAGCAGTGCTTGCACGGAGTCAGGGCCCCCTCTGCCCCACCCCCAGGGAGTAGCCCAGGGGTGAGCAAAAGCCTGGGAGGAGACACAGCCAGGACAGCTGACACAAACTGACCAAATGGAAATTCCATGCCATACAATGACATGCTCAGCAGTAAAAATTGGATGCGCACTCTTTCCAAAGTAGCCAATGCTTAGAGATGAGCTAGGCATTGACACACTGTTGGAGATGGTGAGTAATTGCCTTTGTGTCACTTGTTCTTTTTTTCCTCTTTTCTTGACTTATTAAACTGTCGTTATCTCAACCCGTAACTTTTTCTCTCTTCTTCTTTCCCAGTTCTGTACCCCGTCCCACTAGAGGGAGGGGAGAGGTAGGTGGGAGAAGTGAGTGGTTGACTGGGTGCTTAGTTGCTGGCCGCTGTCAACACATCTTTATATAAAGTGTGTAATTGTAATCTACTTGTGTGTTACTTCTTATGTGTTCTATGACTGATGACAAATTAATCCAAAGAGCAAGAAGCATCTCTTCAACCAGCTTGCTTATTCAGCCCATACATCACCTTGCAGTTTTTCCATTCCTTAGTGGTTTTGAGGCACTAAATACTTTAACATTAGTAATACCAAGAATAATTACTAGATTTGTGTACATCCCAAAGCAAGAACAGATGTTCAGCAGTGAACTCCAGCAATAGGAAAGCTGTTCTTTAAAATATGCATTCACAGATCACCTGCTAAAATAGGAATCAGAACATCACTTTTTAACTTTTTCTGTGTCACCATTATGAAATCAACTAGTAGACATTAAAGAAATTATTCTCGTAAAAATAATACCATCCACTATTCTAGCAAACATACATAAGCTCAGTATGTTTCATGTAAACTTTGTTTTAAGCCCTAGTTAACAACTGGTTTAAGTAAAGCTTTGTGGAGATCAGTCAGCCTTCTGTACTTCTAAACTCTTCAGCCATATAAAGAAAGAGTGGCAGTAATCAGAGTATTCTTTATTAACAAATTCATTCTCTATTTTTTGCAGACCTTAAGATGACTTTTCTCTGCATAACCACAACCTAAGAAAACCAAAACAGGAATTCCCTTATGACTACAACTACTACTGTTATAGGGTCAAATGGGTTGCAGTACTTGGGAGTGACATGAGATTACCACAGCATATGAAACAAACATTTGTTCTCCTGTTTGTAGGTGATGTTACTGTCATAAATCAGACCAATTCTATTCTTACAATGGTGAAATGATAATAAAATAAAAATAGGAAGAGTGAATAACAGAGAAACACACAGTTACAGTGATTTTCCCCCCTCAAAGTGATTCCAAAGCATTTGGTAATAAACCATAAATGTAAATTATATTTGTATTGGCACAAATAGCATCTCTAACTGTGGGAACAGATGCTATTCCTTCTGCATACACTCCCTGCTCCACTGAAACACCCCTATAAAGTAGAAAACAATCTGAAGAAGACTCCTGATCACTTCTAGGTTTTAAATCAATTCATAACTGTCTCCTTAAAAAAAATTTCCTTTGATCATTTATTTAAAGAAAGTTGTCACTAAGCTGTCACTTAAATTAAACAAAATTTAAGTACAATATTACAAACTCATAGAAAAATATTACACTCATTATTTCTAACAGCTGTATAAAATAACAGGCCATTTTGATAAATACATATTTTGAACCTCATTCATAGCTCAGCATGTATTCCCATGTATGCAGAACTACAAACTTTGGCATAAGCCTTCAGGTAAAAAAAACCACAAAAGTGCTGAATTTCTTATACAGTTCTTAGAATTGTATCTATAATTGCATCTTTGAAAGCCTCAGACTTTGCAAGCATGATGTGAAGTTATGAGGAGTAAGGAAACAAAGGTCCTCTACCACATTAGCAACCCTGTACTTTCATTCAGCAGTAGACTTCGTCCATAAATAATTTTAATAAAGGTAAAACACTTGTTCACAGCTATTACCTTGCATCTGGGAAGATCTCTGTTCCCTGAACCTTTAGTAAGTATTCACAAGTCAGAACCATGCACTCTGCAAAAGCCTCATCAACAATAAGTTTATACATAGGAAATTACTCAAAGATCATACAAGACAGGGTGTAAGAGGTCATTCATAGCTCATGAGCCTGTTTAATGAAGTTCACGTAAGCCTACTGAAGACAGTTAAATTTCTACCTTGGCATAAACAGTATATGCAATGATTCTAAAACATACACCAACGCTTATGCCTGCCCTGCGACTTGCACCTGCTACGTGCAGTAAATGTTGGGTTGCCTGATTAACAAATGCCTTTAAAAAGGTACATAAGAAAGCTGCTGACTCAATAAAGACATTTTAAGACAATTGAGCTGGTTTTGCCTAATAGAAGGCTGCATTATCTCAACGCTAAATCTATTCTGAAGGTCATATTATTCCCATACTAACCTCTAAAGAGATCTTTGCAAGCTTTTATGTGTTTATGCCATCATTTTGATTTACAATTAAAATTACACTAGTTTCTGCACACACTGATAATACAAAATTTCTAATATGGTTAAAACCATTTGTTCTCATTCAAGTCTCTTAGTAGAAAAGCTTTTCTACTCTAATTTGCTTTTGTTCTTCCTAATTCAGGGGCACGGGCGGGTAGGGGGGTAGAGGGAGAGAGTTTACCAAAGGCAATAGAATCATAACAACTCAAGTGGCAAGGACTAAAGAATTACATGCTCTGGAAGTAAAAATTTATTTTGGGTGGGTGTATTTATTTTTTAGATCATATGAATGTGCGGCCTCTTTGAATTTTCTAGGAATAAAGAAATTAATTATTCACAAAAGCAATTTTCCCGTCTTTTATTCTATTAAAAAAATTGACAACTAACAAAATCAGTATGTGTAAGGCAGCAGCAATTTTACAGCTGTTAATAGATGGTGAATGCGAAAATTCTTTTTGAGTCTGACCTTGATTTCCAACATTTCTTAGAACTGCACTGTTTTGATCTTTTTAGGATTTTAAATGTTAGAAATTATTTTGTTTCTTCAGGTAGATACAGAGAAGTTCCAATTTACATGGTGTTTCAACAATATTTGGTAGCTCTGTTGAATTTATACATACTAAGTTGCTTAGCCCTCCAGAACCACATTTGCTACTTCACCTGTACTCATACTTTATTATTACAAACATGTACTTTATAAAAACCTTAATACTTCAGTTACAGCAGCAAAAGAATTTTAAGCTGAACTTTTGACTGAAATTATTATATTTTTGTGATTTTAGGGAATATCCTTGCTCTACCAGTATTGGATCCTATGTTTTGCCATAAGTAAGGCCTTTTGCTATCACTGTTTTTAAATTTATAGTGGAAAAAAACAGTGAGGTATCTTACATTCTAGTAGAATGATTGATGACTGCTTCTAACAAAACCCTTAAACCTTTTTTTCAGCACAGGTTTAGGTAACAAATGATGTTTCAAACATTACAGTGAAACTCCTCCCTCTACTGCAGAACTTGTAAAGAACATAAAACACACTGAAATTCTCCATGTATAACTAACAATTAATTTGTAGTTTTAATGCCACCTGCATTTTAACACCTGATGTTTTTCCTATCACCCATTCACCCTGCTAAAGCAGTAATTGTTCAGAGCTCTTCATGCAGTCAAGAGCACGACGGCACTCTGAAGGAGACAGCATTAGTAAAACACTTATTCCAAAATAATTCTATCACAATGTCCTCAATGGTTTTTCCAGTTAGTGATCCATCTGCCCACTTCTCTGTCCTTTTCTAGTATCTGCTTTATCATACTAGGTACCAAAAAGATACACAATGAAAGATGTAGGGTGATGGTTTTGATTTTTAGTTTCATTATTAGGCTTTAATGAGAATATTTCTCAATTATTTGCAGAGTTCATCCTTCTAGAAGGAAATAAGGTATTCCAGGTTTTGAGTTAATGTCGTAATTATCCAAAACAATCTAGGAAAAAAAAAAAAAAAGAAAAACCAAAACAACAAGCAAGCAAGTCATCAGCAGTAGTTTAGAATTAGTGGACCTACATACTAACTTAACATAACAAGCACTTTCTATAGAACAGCAACTGTCATTACAAGTCAATTATGACGACTTCAGGCCTATAAAGATTAAAGGACTATAAAGAATATGTAAAACTAAATTACATTTTAAAAGAATACTGGATAGTCAATGAAATAATTTTATTGGATCTGGCTGTAATTCTCACTGGTGTTCTATCTGCTGCCCGCTGACAAATCGGACAAAATCAAGTTTCAGCAATACCAACATTTTAGAACATGATTTTCTCCAATTACTACATTTAGTTTGAATAAAAGTTCAAGTACCAGTAGTATCTTGCACAGTAACTTATCAAAGTAGAAAACACCAAATGTAAAAACTATTACAAAACATATTGCCATTATGTGACAGTAATACTTTGATGACAACGTGCCACTTCTCAATTCCCCTGTTTGGAAAGATGTTATTTGGTCACTGAGCATTAACTGTTGCAACAGTTCTACAAATTTAGTTCTTTTTTAAATATGTGTGATAATTTGGTGTGTCAGATGTTGTTAAACATCTCACACATGTTTAACAGGTCAAAATCATAATCTTAGCATGAAATTTTTAAGTTGTTTCAACACAGTAAGAACAGTGTACAGCTCAGAGGAAAGAATGCAGCTGAAAAGTGAGGCTCAAAGAAAAAAAGGCAATTATACACATCAAAGAAGGCCACCATCACAGTAATATAAACTATTAGCTACTATCAAATAAAACAGTGCTGATACTTTGCTAGTGTAAAATGTTCCACTTCGCTAGTGTAAAATGTTCCAAGTTCACAGAACTGTACCAATTTCACATTTAATAAAAGTTACACTGTCACTGTAAAACATCCATGGTTATCATTTTGATGGTAATAATGATGGATAATTTGATGGGTAAATGCTGGTTTTCTAGAGTTTGTTTCCTAACAATTGTAAATTATGTGCTTTTTTCCCTGAATTTTACTACTTTTTCATAATACATACTATTTTGGACAAAATTAAACCTCATGCTACTTCTTAAACTCAAACTCAGTAGTTACATAAAACATAGAGAAGCTGCCTACATGGAATTAGTTTCCAAGCAGAATTTCCACTGAAGAACAGGTTACTTAAAGAAGAAGGCTACTAATTAAGAAGAATTTACTGTATTAAAGAAGTTTGAGTTTTCATTTCAAATATTACTAATTAATAATGAATTTACACTTTGACATTTTATAGATTTTATAGATTAATGACAGTATCTCAGATTGTACGCACACAGAAGTATTGAATACAGACTTTTGCACAACAACTACCCAATAATCAAGAATCCCTAACTGAAGAAGTATTATTTTTAATTTACTGACAGCTTCCCAGAGTGGAATTGCTGCACAACGGATTTGGGGTTGTTTTTTTTTTTAACGTTGGGTAATGTTAGCCACTATAATAATCCTGTTTTCTTCTTCAGAATGACCAGCAGGATGGTACAAACCACAGAATTCAGTATAATTTATAGTACAAAGACAGAACACAGCAAATAGCCAACCTTTTTGGGGGCAATTTAAATTGGAAATGGAAGTTGGGGAAGTTATGATCACATGCTTACTTACAGGTCCTATATAAGCATGAAACAGACAATCCCCTAAAATTTTAAATGAGAGCACCGCTTTTCTTAAGATGTCAGTGACTATCCAATTCTTCAACATGATGCTCAAAGCCATGGAAGTGATCATCTGTGTTTCTTATACAAAAATTCACTCCAGCAGAGAGTTGAAGTCTCAAAAGTTTCACTTTGCCCATTCTTTCATATCCTCTTTCCTCAAATCTTTAACCATTCTTGGAAGGCTTGCAGTATTCACTAGTCAGAAAATACAACCCTGCTATTGTCCACGCCTCATTTTCTCCCCATGCACTGATTCTGACTCATTGGAAATTAATATTCTTGGAAAAAAATAACCTTATAGGATTTCCTTCTTTAACCCAAAATGAAGTTAAAACCTGACTTCATAATGAAAAAGTTAAATCTTATAAGAAAAGTCTATCAGAATTTAGATGTAACAGTTTAATGTCTAGGTTCCCACACATGAAAAATGCATGTGTGAATCCTACTTCTGAATCAGAGATCAAAGAATCAAACTGATATTTTAAGTGTCAATCAAGGACCCAAACAATGGATTTACTACTTTTTCTGATTATTCTTACCTCTCCCTTCCTTATTCAAATTCTTTTGGCCCAGATAACTCCTTAGGGTGCATTCTTCCAAAAGGAAGAAATTATATCATATTCTTGTCCATTTTTTTGTGAAGGCATGCCATGTAAATACAATGAAGAACGAGCATTCATATCATCCTTTGCAAGCAACTTTCCACAATGCTCCCTATTACATAATACAATTACTTCAGAAGCCTGGATCCTTTAAAGATGTCAAAGAATTAGCATGTACTGAAGGAAGCAACATGTATCCATACTATAATCCAGGCTTCTCTAACAAAGGTAGAGACATACATACTGTCATTTTCATTTGCAAGCTGTATATGGGGCCCTAAGCTTTTTTTGAAGTGCTGATTGTTAAAACAATTTTAAAAATATGAATAAACAAACAAACAAAATCCTCAAAACCACAGCACTGCAACAGTAAACATTTCTTACCTAGTGGAAGAATTACTTTAAGACTTTATTTGTTTATTTATACATAACCATTTATGAGAAGTCAGTCCAGTTCCTTGGTTTGCTTCTTATATAACAGTATCTTCATTTTCTAACAGGAGAATTCATGTTTTGGAATCATCAGTTATAAGAAGCTTTTCTCAGGTTTGACACATGTCACATCACTGTGATTTACTGAGTAAAAAACCAGCTTTAAAATAGACATTATTTTAAAAATTAGTATGAGAAACCCTCAGCTACATCATTTTGACGGTAAATCTCTGCTGTGCGCCATACGATATCTCATCAAGCATAATCCATCTCTATTCCTATACCCAAGAAAATTTTGCTTAATTGCCAGATCTGTCTCACAGAGCTGTGTGATCTCAAATAATTCACAGTAACTACCTGCTTTATAGATGCAACTCTGGAATGTTTACATAGCAACAGAATATACCAAAGCAAGGCACATGCACATACTTCTCTTTATAACTTGAAGTACTCTGTGTTCCTCACTAGTCTTAACATTTATCTCATTTCTTGAGCTCAGTAATAAAATTTAATAAAATAAAGAATAAGTAAATAGTTTTCTCCTTTTGAATATATAAGCATGTACTTCCTTAGTGTCAGCGTATATTTTAAATGATTTATCAAATTGCTTGGTATACCATATGAAATGAAAATAAACTGAAGGTAGCACTCATTCCTATTCTACACAATATTTTCCTGTCTAGTATTTACAGCCAAAGTCAAAGTCGAAAGTTAACAGTGCTATTTGACTTACATTTCCTGGACTTTTAAAACAGAAATTCTTATTTTATCTTAATCTAAGATTTTCTTTTTCTTTTCTTCAATTAAAACTCAATACTTTGTCCAAATTCAATAATCCAATTTAATTTTTTAAATAAAATTTTGACATCTAAAAGATGGAGAGAGGGGAGAGCAGAGTCTCTGTATTTGAAGTCTGTGTGTATAGAAAGACATGGTAGAATTTCTTGTCTATGAAAGTATCTTCAATCACAAAAAAAAATAAGCAGGATTTTGCATGAACAGCTGAATTGAAGTGTGTCATTTAATGTGAACCTATTTTTTAATATCTGTAATAATAGTGAAAGTTATCGTGATACCATATACTTCTGCTAAAGATCAGGAGAATTAAGTAACTGAGCACTAATGGTTTATTTCTAATGAAGACACCTGGCATGGTTCACTAATGTGGTCACATTAGTGTATGCCCCATAAAAAAGTTTTGGGGTTGGGTTTTTTTTTTTAAATTTACATGGATATTCCAAATATTGTAGGTGTACTTTTTCAGTAGGATTTCTTATTCATGTATTTGTATATGTATTTCCCAATGAAAAGATTGATTAAGTCTGTCCATATATACTTGATCTACATTTTCCAAATTTTAAGTTGTCAGTTTCTTTAAATGATTAAGGGCCTCTTAAAGACAGCCACATACTGAAATGTCACAACACTGCTGCTTTACCCAGTATGCAGAGGAATGCTTGGTATCCGTACCACTGAATGCTCTCCATTTAAAAACACGGAATGGCCAAATGCACTCCTGCCATGAATATAAATGCATTAATTTCCTCTGAGACTTCTCTTTAACAAAAAATATTATTGCATCTCCTTGTTTCATAATAATTCACTAAGCTTGATGAAATCTCTCTGAGGTACATCAATGCTTTAACTTCTGTTCTGCACCAGGAGAGCCATACTGCAGAAACTTGCACATGATGTCCATGTCTAATTTGAAAAGTCCAGGATCTGTTCTGCCACCATCCCAACACATAAGTTTATCCATGTTGTTGTCTTGAATATCATGCTAAAAGCAAGCGCATGCCCAACCTTACAAACATAAATATAAAATCATACATGGTTCCCGGTTCCTTACTGGCACCCCTTTTGGGAGACTGCCTTAAATTTCAAACACTGAGTCTTATTTGGGTTTGAAACAGGTTGAAAGCTTTTGCCAGTTCCCTCCAGATCTTACATGCCTTAAAGGCTGGGAAGTTCTGCTAGTCGTGGAGGGGCCAGTTGTTCCCAGCCTCCTCTGATGGAAAGACAAGCAGGGCACAACTTGTGTTCACAGCCAGCTCCATACCTCTTGCTTTCTGCTGCTACACAGCTTTTTACATTTTACACATGTGAATGCAAGGATATAAGAGCACAACTTCCTGCAGTACAATACAGTGTTCTTATTTCCAGTCGATCCCTCAGAGTCTTGCCACGTAGCTAGCAATTTACTACGACTTCCTCAGGAAATGGAGAAGCATCTCAGCAAATTATTTTGTTAGGGCCATCAAAAGGAAGAGATAATTGCTAAATCTCTGTTGCATAATTCAAGTCTTGGTGCATGCATAATTCAGGGCCCTCCATGGGACAAAAATCAGTCCTGAGTTGTGTCTCCTGAGCTGTGCTTGGAAAGATTATCCAGTCCTAGAACAAACACTGTACACTCCGTTCGATGCTCAGGAGTGCTGCTATTACCTGGATGCCTACCCCACTACTGTCAGCCACCAGAAAAACTTCTTACTCTCAGAATTTTGGAGTACCAGCTCCCAAGCAATCTGAGCAGCCTAAGTGGGGGTACAATATGAAATCCTTTGGAGATACTTTTTGAAGTTCTGGTTACTGTGAAAGTGACCCAATATCTTAGTGTATTGGACCTACAAGGCAACATTTTGGCAGCTAGGATGGTCTGCAAGGGTAGCCTCTGTGAGGTGAGGCTGGGGCTGCCCTGTGCCAGACACAGACGGTTCCAGCTGGCTCCAATGGACCCACTGCAGAGCACAGCTGAGCTGCTCAGCCAAGATGGTGCCAACTATAGGAAAATTTATTTAAGAAATGGTAAAAAATGCTGCACAACAGTTGAGAGAGGAGTGAGAAATACATGAAACAGCCCTGCAGACACCAGGATCAGTGAAGAAGGGGAGGAGTAGAGATTCCCCTGCACCCTGTGGGAGACACCTCATTGGAAGTGTTACTCCCTGCAGCCCATGGACAGCCCATGCTGGAGCACATTTATCCTGAAAGAACTGTGGCCTGTGGACAACCCATGTTAGAGCAGTTTGTGACGGACTGTACCACATGGGGAGGACCCACACTGGAGCAGGGGGAGAGTGTGAGAAGGAAGGAGCACAGAGAGGAGCTGTTACGGACTGATCTCAGCTCCCATTCCCCATGCCCCTGTGCTGTGCAGGGGGAGGAGGTAGAAGAACTGTGAATGAAGGAGGGAAGCTGAGCCTGTCAAAAGGCTTTCTAAATTGTCTCTATAGTTCGTACCTGCCACAAACTCACAGAACTTTATCTTTTCTGCTCCTATTTCACATACAGCTTGGTATTTTCTAGCTCATGAAGTAAACCCTCTCTTCCTGTTTCCTTGTCTCTTGTGACCAGACAGTGGAGTCTTAAATGATAGCCTGACAGCAAAGTTATTTCTCTTAATTTTCTTTGGGGTTTAGGGTTGACTTAGCCTTCTGCTTACCTCAGTTAACAGATTCCTGCTCTAAGGTGTTTGTTCCTGCTAAAGTGAGTTCTCAGCTCTACAGTCATTAACTTCTATAATCTTTTGGCAGAAGAATTAAAACTCAGTATCAATAACTTCAGAAAGAACTTTTAGCCCAGACCCTAAGACAGAGATCTATATTTCAATATGTTAATGAGCTGTGTCAGACAATGCCTCAAAAATTTCAGAAGGTCCCATTGCTTTATTTTGTTTACATTAGCAGTAAATGAATTAAGTGATTAGTGTCTTGAGAAAAATAGATGTAGTCAGAGGCACTGCTATGACTTTAGTGTGTTGCTGTAAAGTCCCTGCAGATTAACATTTTGCAGCCTTTTTTTCTTCTGTTGCTATCTTATCATTTTAATTCTCATTTATTGTCTAAGTACATTTAGTCTTCATGTTCTTACTGAAACTTGGTGTAATACTGCCTCACAGGAAAATTTTGAGGATCAAATTCTTAGCAACAGTACAAAGGCTTTGAAGGAATTAATATATTTCTCTTCTGTTGCGACTCTTCTCAGCTTCACAATCATTGCTTTTCACCACTCTGTATATCAAAGAGCAAGTTATGGGTCTAACCCCAACAGCAATACAGTGCAGGCCTTTTCAATAGACCTCTGCATGTTTTGTGTGCTATATGGTTATGTACAGAAGGATGATTCCTCTTTCAGACAGAGCTCCTGTTTACCCTCCTTTTAGTAACTGGAAGAAACAGTTCACATATGATTCCTTTGATTTCTTTGGTCTGTTTTTCCTGTCAGCACTCGGGTTAGTCATAAAACTTAGCTTTCAACTGAACTGCATGCTCAAATTACTGTCAGCTCTCCACTCTTCTTATAGCTAGTCTAAACTGAAGACTCAAACACTGAAAACTCTGTTACTTTTTATAAACTTATTTACACCTAGAAGTACTAAAAGTACTAAAGTACTAAAAGACTACTTCTTAGTATAACTGCTACCATGATCTACCCATTATAGTGGTAAAACTGAGAGGGAAAAACCCACTGTGGTATACAACTTGGACCAAGTCTAAGGCAATACATTATTTCAGTTGCTCTAGTGAGAAAATTGCATTACTCCAGCATGCAAGAGGCACAATGTTTAAGGTTTTGGCCAAGAAAGAGTATACTAGTGTAACATACATTGTTTTGATAAAATTGGTTAAGAGTAGCCTTCTTGTAGCTGAAGGGAAGCTCCAACATCTGCATTTGTAAATATTTGTAGTGTAAACTGTGTCAGGTTGGGATATGAGTGACTGAAATAGCTTGTGCAAACAGAAACTGCCATTGTAAATATAGTTTTATAAGTAGTGGCATACATTTTTGCCACTTTATGTCTCACAACTTCCAGTGAATTATTAAATCTCAGACTACAGTGACATATTACAAAGAACGGGCATTTTATGCATAAGGTCACATAAGAATAATGCTTATCAAATGAAAAGTAGATTCCCAGTAATACATGGTCACAGAGGAGGGCCTACAGCACAGAAAATGCCTTATGATGGAAGTTCATTAAGCAAAGATGCATATTCCCTTACAGCTGTCCAGTACCATGCCTTTTGCTGTGGCATTCTACCTACAATGTGTATCTGGCTAATGCTCTACCAACCAGGCCAACTGGCCAGCCAGCTGATTTTGGGAGGACTGATCAGGAAGGAGATCACCATAAGATCATGATACACCAGCATGAAAAGAGTAAAAGCAAGAAAGGGGCCAGATGAACAAGACCTGTATGATATTACTGTTGCAATCCCTGAAAAATTAAATCTACACTAGAAATAGTATAACATCTCTCTGAAACAGACTTATGATGGCTTAAGTCTACATGTAGGAGCTGACATTTTGTGATTGTTCAAGGGGTGTTTTAAGTAACTTTAAACTTAGATTTTTAAGGGTGTTTTGCAAGTGGACAGTAGATAGGTAGAGTCTTTGAAAGACTGACTAGCTTCTTTCCCATGCATTACTGGCACTCTTCTTGCAGTAGTGCTTCTTAATGAAAAAAAAAAACAAACAAACCCATGGTTACATTGACTCTACCTTTTCATTCCATATATTCTTCCACAATAACTTCTGAAATCAGCTAGCAAGTTCAACCAAGTCTATCAAAAGTGCTGGGGCTCTGAAAATATAAAGACTGTTGTTACAAAGAGAGGTATAAATGAATGCCCCTGGTATTGGTATCAGCTGGTATCAAAGGCAAATCAGTCTCCTCCCACCTTCCTCCTCCCTCACTCCACAGCACAGTTAGTGGACATGAAAAGGAACTTGAGGTGCTGAAGGTTCAGGGAGGAAAGGTCAGGGAATGTAACAGAGACTGAGATGGTAGTATATAGGATACAAGTTTGCAGAAATAAAGATCTTAATTAGCTGATTATGGAACATCTATTTGTTTTTCTTCTTTCAAGTACTTGGAGACTGTACGAACCTGCAACAAAGGTAACTAATCTCACGCTGTAAATAAGAAAAAGGTATCTACTAGCTGGTGTGCTTATGGCTGGGTCTGCTCATGTCATCATGTTTTCCTTTCTAAAAATAGATAGCTCTGTTTTTACATTCAAAGCCTGAATTATTTTAAAACCAAAGTACTCTTTTGAAATAAGATACTGATTTTCAAAGCAATGGGCAATAATCAAAATAAGATGTATCCTGTCTTGGACACTGCTACTGAACCCATATACTTTTCCAGGTAATTGAAGAACTTAATAAACATGACAAGAAAGCACAGACTAACGCTAAAGGAAAAATGGTGGCAAGTGGAAACATAGTCTGAAGATGCTGCTTTTGTTCAGAAATGGCTTGCCCCCTGAGTTAGAACTGCTCTGGTGTACAGGACCAGGAAACACAACTGCAGCTACAGTTTGTACAGCTACAGATGAAGTATTACCAGGCTGCTTACAGTGATGATTATAATACACAAACCAAGTAGCCTCAGTAAGGCTTGGACATTACAATATTCTGAAATTAGTTCTATTTAGCTGACTGTTGCTCCCCACCTTTCTTCATCTTTTCTTGATTCCTTTGATCTTGGCCAAAACTTAGATATGTCAATTACTTATTTGTTATTTTTTAATTTATGAGCTAATTTTCAACTAAAATTAGAACTAGAAAGCAAATTTAGAACACTTAACAAAATCAGTTAATCATGAATTTAATAATTTCAGAGAGACCATTGAAAAAAATAATATCAGACCCTCAAAGTGAGAGTTAATATGCTAGAAAGATATTGGTCCATTTATGAAAGCTTCAGTAATGTTACCTACCTATCTAAAATGAGGCTTGACTGTATTTAGCTCCAGCCTCAAGTAGTGCACCAAAAAGCCTGCTAGTTGAAGTATAGGCTATTTCAAACATACACCTTTACTGGGTCTTGTTCATTTCACCTAAGCATTTACAGTATTTAGTTTGGCTTTTGAGAGTTTTCTTTAAGTTACCTTGTAGACTAATTCAGTACACATGTATGACACACAGCTATAAAGCAGAACTCAGTAGAGACCATTGTTAGAATAATTACCACTTCCTACCATCAGTTCTGGGCTCCCTGGTTCAAGAAAGATGAGGAATTCCTAGAGAGGGTCCAGAGGAGGGCAACAAGGATGATGAAGGGACTGGAGCATCTCCCCTATGAGGAAAGGCTGAGAGAGTTGGGCTTGTTCAGCCTGAAGAAGAGAAGACTGAGAGGGGACCTCATCAACATATACAAATATCTTAAGGGTGGATGTCACAAGGACGGAGACAGACTTGTCGGCAGTGCCCAGTGACAGGACACGGAGCAATGGGCACAAACTGAAGCATAAGAGGTTTGAGTTGATTATGTGAAAGACCTTCTTTACTTTGAGGATGACAGATCACTGGAACAGGCTGTCCAGGGGCGCTGTGAAGTCTCCTTCTCTGGATATATTTAAAACCCGCCTGGATGATGTCCTGTGTAACATGCTCTAGGTGAACCTGCTTTAGCAGGAGAGTTGGACTAGACGAACTCCTGAGGTCCCTTCCAACCCTTGCCATTCTGTGATTCTGTGTGACCATTGAAAACAGTGTGGGAAGATTTGAAAGCATAGGCCAAAGATAAATAAATTCATAACAAAGCAAGGCTGTCCAGATTCCATTCATATCAGAAAATGTCCTTCTCCTTGCAAACACACCAAAGCTATAGGAAACTAAAGACTGGCAGTATCATCACAGAATGAAGATATCAAAGACAATCAAAACAGCCTACTTCTTTCATTATTGGATGCCAAAGCACAATTACACAAATGAAAAATCTAAAATTGGCTGCATGACAAGCTCCTGTTCTTCTCAATAGGAAAGTTACTTATTTATTTTAAAAATCCTCTGAAAGAATTACTATGCATAAGATCAGTCTGACTTGAAAGAAAAAAGGCTATAGAAATGGTATGATAACAAGAAAATAGTCATGTTTAAAACTATCATCTGACAATTCTTTATAAAAAGGCAACTCGTGGCTTGAAGGATCGTTATTGTAAGTTTCTTCTTTAACTTTCGATGCTAGATTTATTATTTTTATCTGCAAACACGTAAGTGCTTACAGTGATTAAGTGTCTAAGAATTAATTTATTTCTCCTGCTCCAGAACATAGTCTAAAGCAGTCTACTGTTGTTTCTGCAAGAAATAGTTGCAGGTTTGTCTTTATCTTGAAAATACCAAGGGTTATTGCCTAACAGGGAGAAAAAAGAGACTTTACTTCGATCCGAGTTTACACTTTCTCTAGCAGTTAGCATTAGCATTGAGAAGATTACACTAACAGACACCACGCTTATAAGGCAGGCAAGGTCTACACCCTGCAGCTGCTTTTTGAAGAGGATTAATGCCTCCAGCAAATAAATGGTAATATAGACAGACCAAACAAATCAGTAGTCTAAAGAAAAGTGTGAACTTTTCTCAGTTGTCCTGATGGATGTTAACTTTAAAGTATCATTATAAACATTTAAATGCCACTGTTTTAATTACTACTTTGATCTTTTCAGCAAAATATTCAGTCAATGCACTGATCCAACGTTTCTGTTCAGATGTTCCAATCACATACTCTGTCCAGACAAGGCAGAAATTTGTAAAAAGTTTGTTTAATTATACTATGTATGAGGCATGAGTAAAGCTTTGAATGATTCTTGCCCAATTATCACTTTGTTGTTCAATTTAATTAAATTCATATAGTTAAGAATAGATGTACATATTTGTACCAGTTGAAGCTGTTAGATTTTGTTTTAACTTGCAGATAATTTGCTTGAAGCTGAGGTAGTTACACATTTTTAAGGGATTGCATAAATAATTTCAGAAATTTATATATATTAATTGTTTTTAAAAATATGCCTAATTGGTCAAATTTAGCTAATTTATTTTACTAGCCACTAGGATTTTTTATTTTTTCTTCCATATTTCCAGTTTCCGTGCTCTGCAGTTAACAGATCTGCCTGGATTTTAAGTACTTACAGATTAATGACATTTAAAGCTAACAAAACTTTGTATCTTACTATGATGTAAGTATCTACGCACAAAATTGTTTTGAAATAACTACTTCTGAACAGCTGTATGTGAAGACAAGACCTAAGCAAGTAATGGATTTAAACTAAACTGATTTCTAACAAGAGTACCCTGAAAGTGGCCCACAGGCTAAACAGATGAAAAATTAGACTAGCTTTTTCCTCCTATAGTTGATTTTTTCCTTTCCTTTTTTGTTTAGCAATTTCTATAAAGGAAGTGATTTTTTTTGTCACCTTTGTTTTCTTTTAGATTTTAATCTCCCTCATCTTAAGCATTGTGCAGCTGGCTGATAGATAAGGAAGGGAGGTAAATGAGAAGAAGTTTTTGGGGTATGGTAAATAAAAGAGCTAGGAGTGAAGAAGGCAAGAAAGGTACAGTATTTAGGTGACAGGATAATGATTGGTTTACCAGCATAAATTGCTATTGATGGTTTCTTAGTAGAAGGGAGACTGCAAAACGAAATGGAATAACGGTAGGGGTATGAAATGAATGAAAAGCAGCAAAATAGGCTATGCCTTCTGCATGTAACATCTCCTGAGGAGAAAGAAAATCTTTGTTGTTGTATTATATCTAGTATTGTGGTCTTTGAGCTCTTCAGGACATGTTTGAGAATTAATTGAAGAGTAGAAGGAGAAAAATCAAAGTACTAAGTGTGGTGGGGAGTTGTTCAGAAAGAAGAAAAAGGGAAGAAACCAGTACATAACTTAGTGTGTAGCTAAATGTTAAGGAAATTTCTTGTGTCTATCTTGCCTCACTGAAGACTGCCAGATCTAGTATTTAAGGCTTCACTGCTTTAAAAAGGAAAGAGCTTCTTTGTCCAGAAGATCTTCTAAATGTAATAATCTTCTAAATGTAGTATTCTAAATAATAGAACAGTGATAAATCTTTTTCTTTAACATAAGATACGATGATAAACTTGAACCACTACCACTATTAAAGCAATATGTTAAGGTAAATAACCCGAAAACATAGACATTGAAATGGATTGTGCTAATTGCATAACAGTGCACCTAGCTTGGATCATGTATTGATTATGTTTTGTCCACAAGCACAAATCCAACTCAAGAACAACCAGGGGGATAGGGGTGAGGTAAATCAGTGACACCTTAAGTAACAGTAGTGACAGTAAATATTCTCACCCACATCCTAAAAGCATGCTGAGATGCCAGAAAACTGTAATACAGTTTCAGAAAAAGACAGCTTATTCCTATGGGTGATAGCTTTTCTTTAATAACAAAAAGCTTTCTCCACGTGTCCTTAAAATGTTGTGTGTCACATATGTTTGCTTCTTGATACAGACTAAAAACTATGTGTATCAGAAGTCAGTATTACTGATGGTGTGAAATGCTGTTAAGATAGGAATGCCATCCATACTTTAATATGCCATCTGGGAAAGAGGGAATTGGTTAAAGGTGCAATATGAACAAGTTCTAATGTAAAAGAAAAAACCAGCTCTCACAGGGATGTGGAGAAAGATCTCCAGATACTGCTGTGGCAATGTCTAACCACTCTAAGTAACAACTGCTGCTAGTATCTTACTTCACAAGGATCACTGTGTGTGCAGCTGTACGGTGACCTAGTTCAGAAAGTCAGAAAGTTGCCAGAAATAAACCATTTTTGAGTGGGTCCGGGTTTTGGCTGGTATGGCAGACAAGAGGATGGGATCACAGCAGCTCTAATTCCAGTTAATTTAAATCACTGTGAAACAATACCTTCAAAGGGGATTTCCAAGGCAGCTGAAAAACTCTACCAGAAGAATCTAGGTGAATATAAAAATGCATACTTCTTCCAAGTTTTGTACTTAGGAGTTCAATTCATATCCTGCTGAAACAGAAATTTATTCTGCTTGAATCTTAAGCCTGCCTCATATTGCAGTGATTCCAAATGAGGTTACCAAATGGGAGGCACCTTCATTTCTCAAACACAAATGAAAGGGCACATACATCCTAGGGAACAGCACTTTGGGATGTATTTAGAAGACCTAGGGATTGGACATTATCTCCTGGGTTGCAAAGTGTAGCCTAATATCTTTAACTGCTGTGTTTAGGAAACAATTCATATTAGAGAGCACACAGGCTAGCATGTCTGCTACAGATAGGAAGCAGAAAGACATCTCACACCTCTAACTAAATCATGCAACTGTAAAAAAAAGCTAAGGATTGCTCCTCATTGGAAAGGAGGTAGGTTTAACCTTATTAATTTGGATATGAAAACTACTGGTGTTGAAGTCCTGGGCGGGGCGGGGGGGAAGACTGTTTATAACAGACTACCCAGTAGGAACAGATTACGGTAAAGTTTACACATAAATGCCTTTCTCCCAAAAGGGTGTTCATAGCAGGTATGCATGTATTGCTTAATTAATCTAAATCAGCATTATCCACTCCAGAACTTTCTAGCAACCACAAGGCAGCTCCCCAAGGACATCTCACGTGCTGGGCTGCATGTAACCGTGAAGAGGAAAGAGGTGCTGTGCATCTGCAAATGGAACCATATGTGGGAACAATTTTACGATCTTGATAGTACTGTTAGTAAAATTCTCTAGCACTGGCTCTGATTAATTTATGCTAACATTAATTCTGTCATATGTTCACAGTTAGTTACTTTTGATAGCTTAAATAAGCTATTATAAATTTACTTAATGTAAGTACAGTCATACTCTCCTGCCATGTAGACAATCTTGCAGAATATGACCATCTTCTTAATGAAGCAGAGGCCATAAATGCTCAGAGGAATGCTGGGAAACTGTGCTCATTTTTAAAATGTTTGAAGATTTGGGGCCATAACCTCCAAAGGAAACTGTGTATGTGCAGTGTGATCAGCTTGTTACGCACCAGGCCAAGCAGGAGAAGCTCAAAAAGTCCTTGAGTGCTAAGCACTACTTAGCAATAACTAAAAACATCAGTGAGTTATCAACATTCTTCTAGTACTGAATCCAAAACACAGCACTATGCCAGCTACTAGGAAGAAAATAAACTCTATCCCAGCCAAAACCAGGACACTGTCACAACAGTAACTCTAACCATGCAAAAGACAAAGTAGTAGTTGTGATGTGAAATGGAAAACCTGGACTTTCTCCCTCAATTATTTTCCTGAAAGAATAGGTATTTTTTGTTAATTCCCGTACTAATGGCTAAATCAACTTATTAGACTTACGGGAATACTTTACTTTCATTTGTTAACAAAAGTTGATTACTATTGTTGATGGATCAAAATTAACATGTTGTGGGAACAAGTACAGAATCTGCAGGTGTGGCGGCTNNGCTAAGTGAAAAACAAGGTCAATGCTGCAACTAATGAACGTTGCAAGATGAACTTTGTTTTCATATAAGGCTTGGGCTCAGTGCTTGCCAAGTAGCTAGGTGATAAGAGAAAAGCAGAGGCTTTGTTTTGGGATGGGTATAAAAGGATGTAAAAGCGTTAAATAAAGTGATCCCGATGCTGCTTGTGCTTGTGCATGAACTCGGAGTCCGTGCCTTCATTGCCACATATGTATCAAAATGAAATTATGCACATGAATTGAAGAAAACAGCCTGGGAAGATATTTTCTAGCAGAATAAACCTACTTTGTATATGTTATTTCTCACAGAGGGGTAGGAAGGAGAAGAAAGAAAGAAAAGAGAAGCATGAAAGTCACTATCTCTGTGAATAATTAGGAACTTGAAGAGAGGAAGTTGGATGGCAAAAATAGAGGAATTTTACTAACATTTGCCCTCTTTATTGATGTTCAGTTTTTGGATGGTTAATAAGAATTTAGTGCATTCCGTAGCTAAGCAACTGTAATTACTGAAATTTATTTAATTCTCTCTCTCTCTCTCTCTCTTTTTTTTTGTTCCCCTATCTCTTTTCTTCCCCAAGCATTTTTTATATATCTCCAACTAGACAAAGTATAGCAGTTTGTAAGTGAGATTCTGTAAACAGAAAGGTATGCTAAATTCATCTATTTCATTTAATTTGTATTTGGGTGTTGCATTATTAAAAGCTTTACTGATTCTGTGGATCATATCAATATTAAAGGCATAAATTACGTATTTACGTATCTGTATTTACCAACGGGAGTTTTGCAACCAGCTCTAAAACCCACTGAAAACTGTTTTGCTTTTCATCTATGTAACTCAAATTAGTCATCTGTGTAAGTCACATCATTTGTACACCTAACACTTAGCATGTATCCAAATTCTTATCGACTTGGTCTTATCTCCTGCTTCCTGCCGGTAACTGCTTTTGTCCGCAGTTCTGCATAAGGCCTATACCTTCTGGTTCAACAAGGCAGTGGCTTTCTACTATTTCTTCTCCTAAAATTAATAAATCCCGAACAGTAGTAAAAATCCTTCCATTAGGGTCCAAACTGTCCTTGGTAAAGTGTTTTGGTATTGGTTACCTTAATTTAAAACAATTACTTTCATTTTGACACTCCTGAATTTAAACTTCAGATGATCGATCTTGCAGCATTCTTGTCTATCACAATAAAATATTCCCCCTTAAGCTGACTTAGGCAAACTTAAGTGTTCAGCAAGAAACATAGCGTAATACAGCCTTCTTGCAAACTTTTAAGCTGTCTTCTTGTCTGAGCAATTCCTGGTGCATTTTTTTTAACTCTAGGGGTAACAATTATTCTCTGCCATCAACCACTGAGAGTTCGGGATACTTTCCTACACGGTGCTTGAGAGCTGGGCTGGTGTATACGCTTTGTCTAGCCTCTGCTACTCCTCGCTCAGACAGCGAGTCAGTGTGCATGGCAGCCGATCCCACGACCCGCCTGGTAGGCTGAAGGTGCTGCTCCAGGAAACCCGAGCCACGCAGCTGAAGGGTGGAGGGTACAGTGGCTGCCCACCCTCCCTCCACTGAGCGTGGAGGCAACCAGCTTTGCTCACCCTGGAAGAGCAACCATGAGGTAAGCTACAGGCCTGAGAGGTCTGCCTGACTGACTGCGGCTCAGACCGTGGCTCCTGGCCAACACCACTCTTCAAGCTTGATTTGATTTGACAGCGACTGTAACCACCTTCCTCTAGCATACCCACACAGTGAGCTGCTTCCTTCAAGCCTCCCTTCGTTGATAAGCAAACTGTGCTTTCATGCTGATCTTCACCTCTTTCACTCTTGCAGGGTGCTAAACTAATAAATGTCCAAAGGTCTGGTGCCAGATGACAGTCAGTCATGAGCCCACAGTCCTCCTTTAGAGTGCGTACGCGTGCCTCCGAGGGGGAGCAGGCAGGTGAGCTGCTTCCTCTTCCCAACAGGGAGTTCGGCTGCCGCGCGGTGCTGTTTTACGCTCAACTGCTGCTGCTTTCCTGCGCCACTCCGGGAACACCTGCACACACAACCCACCGGACTTTTTTCTTGCATGTTTCATTTCGGGCGTGGGGTGTGGTTTTTTGCGATAACGAACGCAAGGCACGTTAAACAAACGTTAATCACTTTGAAAAGAGAGGCCGCTAGGTTCTGAGATGGGAGGAGAAGACCGGCCCCAACCAGGGGATAGCCCTCGCGGAGACAAGCGCCCTCCCAGCAGCGCCGCGTCAAACCTTCCTAAATTCGCCCCGATACCGCTCGTGACTGCGTCGTTAAACGACTAAGAAACGCGGTCGCGTCTGCCGCCGGGACGCGGTGTCACACCGAAAACCCGGGAGCAAACACAAAAACCGGGCTGCGCAGAACGGTAACGGCCGGCGCGCGCCGGCCCTGCGCCCGCGCCGCCTGGGTCATGGCGCCCCTGCGGGCCAGGCCACGCCCTGCGCCTGCACGCGGGGATGGGAGCGGCGGCCGCCCCAGCCCCCGCGCCCTTCACGTGCGGCGGGCAAGGCGGGAGGGCGCGCGCCACCGCCAGCCCCCGGCGCGGCCAGCGGCCCACCCCGCCCCCACCGGCCCCCGCCGCGCGCCCCGGCGGCGCTGCCCGCCGCCCCCGGCCGTGGCTCCGCCTCCTCTGCCGCTCGGTCCCAGGGCGCAGGGCTGACATCACGCCCGGGGTTTCCATCCGACCGAGGGAGGGGGAGGCTGAGCGGAGCGGCAGCGTGATGGCGGCGGTCGCCAGGACTTGAGAAGCGGTGGCGGAGCAGAGCGGCGCGGTGCCCACCCCGGTTCTCCCTGCGCCCCTCCCTGCTCGGTTCTGGGCCCCATTGTTCGAGCCGGTGAGGGTGGCGGGCGAGCCCACCACGCGGGGCTGCGAGGAGCCGGCGGCCAACGGGAGGAGCGGCGGCCCAGGCCCCGCCGCGGCCGCGGGAGCAGCCCCCGACCCTGGGTTGCGGCAGGAACCTTCCTGTGGGGCCTAGCGCAGTCCGGAGCGGCCCCGGGAAGGCCGGGCCGGGCGCACGCAGGTAGGCAGAGGGCCGCCATGGCTCCTTTCCCTTTCGCCGGCCGGCAGTTACGCGGCTTCCGAAGATGGAAGCGGGGGGCGGGAGGTGCTGAGGGGATGGGGCCTGGGGCCCGCTGTCGGCCACGGGGGGATGGATGCCCGGCGCGGGGCTGGGTTCTCGGGCCCTCTCGCTGTTTTCCCTGGAGCTGCGAGGGCCGAGGCGGGTAGCAGAGTTGAGCCGCTCTCGCTGGCTCCTGCGGGGGGAGCCAGTGTCGAGCCGCCCGGGAGGCAGGAGAGCGGCCGTGGCTCTCCTCTGGCCATGGGGGGCGCCGGGGGAAGCGAGCATGGAGGACGGCGGCGGCCTTGGAGACGCTGCCAGGGAACCTTGGCTGGGAGCGGCGCCTGTGCAGGCCGCGCCGCCAGCGGAGGGCCGTCTCCGGGGGCGGGAGGCCGCCCGGGCCCGGGCTCCCGCGGGAGCGCCCTAGGGGCGGGCAGAGGGAGAGCGGCCATGGGAGGCCGCGGGAGCGCGGTGCGGGCCGTCAGGGCTCGGAGGAGGATCGCCGCAGCGCAGGAAGCGGGCGGTAGGGAGCAAGCTTCCCCGTTGCTCAAGCTATTTCCCGGGGAGCAGAGGGGGCCGGGCCCGGGGGCGAGGGGGCCGTTCTTCCGCGCGGGAGGGCTGGCGGCGAGGAGCCTGTTGCCGGGCGGCGCTGAGTGTGGCCTCGCCGGGCAGCAGCGGCCGGGCCGTGCAGAGCCGCCCGGCTCGCCTCCGCCGCCGCGGGGTGCCCGACCTAGCTTGGCGACCCCTCCGGGGTTGTAGGGCTTCTTCCTATCACCTTCCCCTCCCTCATCGCCTTTGTTTGCCGGCCGGAGTGGCCCGAGTGTCAGAGATGGTGCCCGAGCGCCGGGCATTTCCCACCCCGGAGCGAGGCTTCCTCCCCCAGGAGCTCAGGGTTGGGCTGTTGCATATTAGAGGAGAGCACCTCGGGGCAGGCAACCAACAGGCGAGCCCCTGATCGTTTTCACACCACTAAATCTGTGAGAGGCGCTGCTCTTTATCTGATTATCAGTGAGTTTATACTTGCAGTCCATTTACCCTGAGCCTAAACTTTCTTTAACTGCATCGGATACTGCAGTGATTTAATGCAAGATGCTTTTGTATGTGAAATAATGATTGTGCCGTCTGTGGTAACTTGCTGGTTTGATTTAGTTGAGACAGTTCTTTTAAGTCGGACAGTCTTTATCTTCCTGCCTCTACCCACAACTGGATGTAAGCATTGCATGTGTATCTGGAAATGCTTCCATTATGTTTTGTGCATTTTACTAAGCAGATCTTAGCAGAGCATATAATATCTATGGTTTTTACCTATGTGTTCAGGTAGGTGGTTTTTCTTTAAAATTTAGATCTACTTTGTCCTGAAGTCAGTACTGTGACAAAAGTTAAGCCATGAGGTATAGTGCAGACGTGCAGTAAGCTGCTCTTCTCACCCTGCAGTGCTAAAGAGAATGTAATTTCTATAACACTTCCTATGCTGTAGCTCATGGTTCAGCAGAAATTGCCATCTTTATAGTACCATCAATGAAAAGCTGCGTAAAGAAGCCTGTATGCTGGGACCCAACTGCAGTCAAGCAAAAATCTAGACAGGTCTTTCATGTGTTTGTGTATTTCATTTAGTTCTTTCGATTTTTTTTTTTTGAAGTGTAGCTAATAAAAGGACCTGTTCTTCTCTTGAGAGGATTTTTCTGTTTTTCACAGACATGAGGAAATATTTCTTTTTTTTTTTTTTTTTTACAAGAAAATGGTGATAAAATGATCAGCCATGAACAGGTAACACACAAAAAGCTATTTTTCAGTTATAAACATGATGTCAAGCATGATGCCCCCTTTCAGTGTTAGTGAAAAAACAAGTTACTTTTGGTATCTTTTTAGTTGCAAACATACTTTCAAATTGTGTCAACGTTTACCTTTGCTATTTTAGGTATTTTGGGAGAAATCTTGAATACCCACAGAGAACACTAGAACAAACACATCACCTGGAAAACATACAGAGTACCAAGAAGTGGATTCCTGGTATCCACCTTGTAACGTCACTGGACTTCTAGTTATCTTTTAAACTTAATATTTACAATGAATGGGCACAGCGATGAAGAAAGCATAAGAAACAGTAGTGGAGAGTCAAGGTAAGCACTCGTTCATTTTATTTATTCTTAGCTATATATTCTCCTGTATTTTATTTATTTAAACTGGTTTGTATTTGAACTTTTGTGCCAAAGCTTCCTGGCTAGCAAGCAGACCATAGGTAGGAGTGGACGTGCTTTCTTACAGGACATGCTTAATCTGCTTGTTACATTCACATTGCTTCAGCTAAGGATTGTCACGATCTTGTAATACACCTTACATAGAATCATAGAATGTTTTGGGTTGGAAGGCACCCCTAAAGGTCATCTAGTCCAACCCCCATAATAAAGCTTAAATAGTATTAAATCAAGTCAGTATCCAACACAACAGTATTACTCTTTTGAGGGGGAAAAAAAAATGTCTGAACTGTCAAAAGCTGAAGCATTGGCTTAGAATGTTAAAGTAAAGCTACTGTCTGTGAAGTATAAGGCACACATGCATAATATGTGTTTTATACTATGAATAGTAGCTATGAGTACTATGAGTATAGCCCTGAGTAGACTATGTCTAAAGGTGGAGGAGTAAGCTGTTCATTTTAGTTTTTGATACAGAATAGTGCCTGATTCTTCCCTCTTTAGAGCTGTTAGAGTAGTATAACCGAAAGTGTTAACTTTGTTTTCTGAAGTGAAAGTACAGTTTTCAAGCTGGTTTTTTAATAAAAAACATCAGTCCTCTAATGTTGAATGCTAGTCTTCTGGCATGTTCACATGTGTGGAAGAGCCTGAGTAGAACTTCCCTGTACACATACAGGATGTCATCAATTTGTAGGGGTGAAAGTAAGTTCTCTTTCTAGAACACTAAGTTCAAAAAGTCACTCTTGTGCTAGACAGGAAGTATGATGAAGGCTGAAGTTCTAAGAACTTTAAGAACTTTTAAACTTGAAAATAAAAAGTGGTTGTAGACTTCTAAGAGGTGGTTGTGACCATGCTGTTAGGCTACCCATCTGTCTGCCCCTCTTTCTGGTCACAGCCTGTTGAACCAGTTGGCTGATTCTTTCAGTCAGAGGATCATAAAGAAAACTGCATTCTGCGGACTGTATGGTAACTTCCTATTGGGTGGAGAGAAATCTAAATTATTGCCTCAAGTGAAGAAGAACTATAAGACCTTGAAGAAGAACTATAAGACCTTCAATAAACATGAATTTACCAGGGATAAGCCTGATTATTTTGTGTGAATTTTCTTACTACTTGAAACAAGACATCTTGCTAAATATTATGTGGGAAAACTATTTCATATCAAACTGTGCCCATAAATACCAGTATATCAAAGTTATTTAAAAGCTGTAGCAATTTGTAAGACTAAACTAGCTAAACATTATAAAGTTTCCAGCAACTTCATTGAAAGTGTCGGGAGGATGCATCATACTCAAAACTTGATACTTGCCTGTGAAGTGAGACTTTGTTCTTCATCTTAAATGTCCTACTGAGTGCATCTTAAAGTTTTAAGAAGTTTTAAAATGCTAAAAACTTTTTTCCTAGGCTTGTATCAATCATGAAGGCCATAGCCTAATTCACAGGTCTTAGAAAGCTTATTTTCATGTTTGCCATGCATTATCAGGAAACTGTTTTTATAAATGAAAAGTGAGAGCTTTCCATTTTAAATGATGGAACCCTTTTCTGTCTACCCTAGTTGCAAAAGAAGTGTGACATGTAGGGAATATCTTTATATGACTTCCCCCTGTTGTTTAGTCTTTTTTTTTTTTTTCTTCTTTGTAAGTTTCCAGAAAATCTAGATGTATTTACTCAGGAGGGAAGTTGCCTTAGCAAGCTGCAACTGCAGACTGATAGCTAACTGTAACTTGGGAGGTGATGGTGTATTTAGCCTTCAAATCTGGAAATGGGAATTCTATAGAATGGAAGTAGAGATCAGTAATAAAACATGTTCATTAAGCTTCTAGTGGTCCTGTTCCATTCAGAAAGCTAGGGAGGGAAGTGGAATGAGTGAAGAAAGCAATTGAGAATTGCTGCCAGGAACAAATTGCAGAGAAGATCAAACTCTAAAGAACTGGTGGAAAAGAAGAGACAAAGGCAAATACAGTGGTAATCTAAGCAGTGGCATTGGTGATAACTACAACAAATCTTTGAAAATTAGTGTCACTTTATAGATGTGACACATAAGTGCAGTAAAGCCATTCACTTCCCTTTGATGTCTGATGTAAACTTCCATGACTGTCATTCTGGAGTGACAGTCTAAATAACAAATATAGCCTGATGTAGGGGAGCCGCCATCAGAGAAGCAGTAGATCAGGGCTGGATTTACAAAAATACAGGGATACTGCAATGTATTGTTTCACAGAAACACTGTGACTTGAAAAAGTTGTGGAAAGCCTGCAGTATTCTCAGCAGTAGAAGGACTGGAGAAGAAACTGATCATAAACCTTGAATTTTATGCACTGTTCCAGCTTCTTGTTTACTTGAATCACTAGTCTGGAATATTGTTTAGTAGCTTGAGGTAAAATACCACAGATACTGTTCATCTGGGCAGCAAGTGAGCGTAGACACAAAAACTTTGTAGCAGTACTCTGAGAAGCTGACTCTTAAGCAAAGTATCTTTGTGTAGTGTTCTTGAAAGTATTCTGTTGCAAACTTGAATATGAGTGAATACAGTCTAGTTAGATAGTAGTAAGAAAGCTTAATCAGCAAGGAAGGGCAGTTATACCTGAACTGCAAGACAAACTCCAGGTAGAACAGGGATTGCAGAATTGAAACGGTGCTAATTGAATAACAATCTGATTTCCCATCTCTTTGCTCTTCCTATGTTTCCTGCAGAACAGGGTATAGAGGACTTGAGCAAACATTCCTTCTCTATAGGTAAAAAAGGGATGTGCTCAGTGCAGCTTAACTGGAAAGTAGCTGGCTGGAATGTATTGTACTCCCCATTTTTGCAATAAGCAGACAGCAGATGCTTATACCAAAGACTTTTTTTACCATTCGTTACACACTTGAAAACTGATATTAAGAAAAGGTAATAATTTCAGTGGATTTAGTTCACTTTGTGGGTTGAATAGTCTGTGGATCACAGAAGATATTTAAGTGAAGACTAAAGACTTTGTCAGCAGGCTTCAATTTACTGTATAAATTCATACATTCCATAGGACATAAAAAAGATTAATTGAAAGCCACGACTTTAGGTTCTTGCTTTCAAGAAATCTAAGTAGGAGTTAAAACAGATTCCCCAAGCATATTTGCAGAATTACTCACGTGCATTGGCTTCTTTTTGGTAGAAGTTTAATAGATAATAACAATGTGTATATATCAAGAGAAAGCATATACATAAAACTATACCTATGCAGATACATATTTATACATTAGTGCACAGGAATTCTGAGATCAGCAAAAGCACCTGAACGGTAAAGGAAACTTGGTAGAACTTACTGTGAATGGCTAGTAGATAAAGCAAGCTCTTCACTTCTGTTAGCTGTAATCTTCTCTTTGATAAGTAAGTTGCTATTTTATCAGGAATGATCTCTTGCAGAATTAGGCATACTAAAGCATGGTAAGGTGTCTTGGTCCAAGTTGAAAGCATCTTTTTGCTGATTTTTGGAACAGTTCAGGTAGAATATGTATCAAACCCCAAGCGTGTTTTGTCCAGAAACCTTTCCAACTAAAAGAAGACATTAGAAATTCATGATGCAGCTTTTATTGTGTATATGGTCCCTAGTTTGGCTCTGGGGCTCCTCTGAGTTTATCCAGGTCACAGTCTTCGTCTAACCTAACTGGTTGGCAAATGCTTGTTCCACACATTTTTAGATTCAATTCCGCAATTCTGAGAGTTTCAAAGTTTTAGCTGATGGGAGCTTTTCACATTCCTCAAGACAGAGTGAAGTTTTGTGATACAAGCAGTGTATCTGGACCCATCCACATGTGGTCACTTAAGTGTTTGGGGTTTTTTTCTTTTTTATTAAATTCCATTTATTTTTTGCTGGTGATCTACAAGAAACTTCTGCTGAAAGCATAATTGTATTGCCCCTGGAACCAGCTGCATGTCAAAGGACAGTGTACAACAGAGTAGTAGACCCCTGGGGAACCACTGATGCCTCCTGCCTGTGAAGGATTCCTGGAACTTACTTGTGCTCTTAGGATGTGTGACTTGTGGCTCTCAAATGAAAACTTGGAATGTGGTTCATATGGTTATGGAAGTTGGTAGATGATCAGTGCAGTTTTGATGCCTTTGCTTTGGGGAAAGTTTATAGTAGTGACAGCAGATAATAGTCTGCCGGACTGGAAATATAATGCATCTTTTTGAGTTGTTAGCCCATATCAGAAAAATTCAACTGAGCTCATGCTTTGTAATAGCTGAGGACAGGAAATAATACTAGGTAGCCTGTACTTTATACTCTTTCTACCCTCTGCTTTTTACCGGTGTTAATAAATAAGATAAATCTTCCTTATGCATCTAAATCAAATGAAATAGTTAAGACTTCTTTAAAAATAAAACTAAAAAATACTTACATAGCATTTGGCTAACGAACTTGCAATTTTAGAGAGTTTGGCATTTAGTGTCTGTTACTTCTGCCCATTTTGAATGGGCTCTTCATATGCAAATGCTTGCTTTCCTTCAACTTCTGGTTTATTTTAAAAACAACAAAAAAACTCCAACCAAAAAACCTAGCAGTATCACCTCAGTTGCTATTCATAAACCTTGCAGAAAGTAATGCTTTTAGGTTTGGGTGTGTTTTCAGTGTGGGGTTTTTTTAGTGTGTTGGACTTTATTTAACTCAAATTGGTACTCTGCTATTTTTAAAGCAGAAGATTCTTAAGGTAGTTTAACCTAATAAATGCACTTGAAATCAGTGGTGATAAATTATCCGCTCTTGGATCTGTTATTAACCTAGACCTTACATAGGAGTCTAAATGCTCTATCAGATCTTTTTACAAGGTGACTTGTGTAGCTTTCTATCGTAGGATTTCTTTTCCTAGTGCCTTGTGTAAATTAGTAGACTTTATTCCTCATTGTGTGATCCTGTCAGGAGCGCCTTGTTTTAAGGGGTAAGCTAGTGAAGGCTATTGAAAAGAACTAGTGACTCCATGACAGGATGCTTGCTTTTAATCTGTTTCAGTGATCTGTCTTTTTAAGCCCTTTATCTCCCCAAAGCATTCTCCGGTTTCATTGCATAGATATGGAGGAGGGGGAAGAGGGCAGGATTTGAAAAATTAACAGGTAAAAACAAACGTGAAAAATTATCACCTTTGATACTTTCATTAAGCTATGTTGCTTGTCTTGCAAAGTAGTTTGTGAATACATACTGCATTCAGTCATAAATTCCCCTTGAATATGTAGGGAGTATCCGGAGACAGTGTTTGTAAAAAAAGAACAAATTACTTCAGTGTGTCAAACTTCCACACCAAATCAGTTTTAACATGTGCTGCTCTACAAATGCAACTACTTGACTCAGGGGCTAGGAGTGAGAGAGGTTTCTTGACTACATATGCTGGAAGGTGCCCTTCATTAGACTTCACCTCAGTTTGTCAACATGCTATACATTTTCTTGTAGAAAATCCATCCTGAGAACATGCTACTCAGTTTTAATATATACTGTTGCATGCATGAATAACTGCAAGTTATTATTGACAGCTAACTTTGTCATCACTGCTGTAGTTTGTTTGCATGGTAGAGAAATAGTCTCACTCCAACAGTACTGAAGAGATCATCATTATTGCTTTATCCATCTTGTTTGTTTCTATTTCCATAGTCTTATGGTACTTCACTGTTTTGTATGGTCTTGTGTATTGCTGTCTTTGTCTAGTTGTGGTTTGGGGTTTTTTTCCCCAGTTGAACTACAGTGAATTTAATGTAAGGAGCACCTTTAAACACATAATGCAGAATTCCAATTTGAGTAATGGAGTTAAGTGTCTAAAACAGCTCAAATAGTCTACAACAGTTATTGTTAGCAAAAACATATTTCTGTATACATTATATTAGTAACACCTCTATTCTGTAGCTTAACTTGCTTTGCCCTGTTGTTTCTATCTACACTTCCTATTCTAGTCTTGATAATGTGTTGTGCTTTAACCTGTCTGGCAGCTAAGCACCACATAGCCTCTCTCTCAGTCCCCCCTCAGTGGGATCGCAGAGAAAATCGGAAGAGTAAAAGTGAGAAAACTCGTGGGTTGAGATAAAGACAGTTTAATAGGTAAAGCAAGGGCTGTGCATGCAAGCAAAGCAAAACAAAACAAGGAGTTCATTTGCTCCTTCCCATCTGCAGGTGGGTGTTCAGCCATCTCCCGGAAAGCAGGGTGTCCTGGTTTCAGCTGAGGTAGAGTTGATTTTCTTCATAGTGGCTTGCATACTGCTGTGTTTTGGATTTAGTGCTGGAATAATGTTGATTAAATCACTGATGTTTTTGTTGTTGCTGGGTAGTGTCTAGACTAGTCAAGGACTTCTCAGCTCTGCCAGGTGTACAAGAAGCTGGGAGAGGGGACACAGCTGGGATGCTGACCCCAACTGACCAAAGCGCATGATGGAGCCCTGCTTTCCTGGAAAAGTATGAGCACCTGCCTGCCCATGGGAAGTGGTGATTGAATTCCTTGCTTTGCTTTGCTTGCGTGCACGACTTTTGCTTTACCTATCAAACTGTCTTTATCTCAACCCATGAGTTCTCACTTTTACTCTTCTGATTCTCTCCCCTGTCCCATTGTGGGGGGAGTGAGCAAGCAGCTGCATGGTGTTTAGTTGCCAGCTGGGGTTAAACCACGACACAGGGCTCCATCATGTGTAGCAGTTACTTCGGAAGACAAACACCATCGCTGCAAACATTCCCCCTTCCTTCTTCTTTCCCCGGCTTGTATACTGAGCATGATGTCATATGGTGTGAAATATCCCTTTGGCCAGTTGGGGTCAACTGTCATGGCTATGTCCCCTCCCAGCTTCTTGTGCTCCTGGCAGAGCATGGGAAGCTGAAAAGTCCTTCACTGGTGTAAGTACTACTTAGCCACAACTAAAACATCACTTCACTGTCAATGTTATTGTTATATTAAATCTGAAACACAGCACTATACGAGCCACTAGGAAGAAAATCAACTCCGTTCTAGCTCAAACCAGGACATACCAACAGAACTGCCCCTTATTTTAATTGACTTTTTCTGGATTTACAGTATATTGTACAACTATACTTAGCATACCATCTCTCTTCTGCATATAAAGAAGAGAAGACTGAGAGGGGACCTCATCGATACATGCAAATAACTTAAGGATGGAAGTCAAGAGGATGGAGCCAGACTCTCTGCAGTGCTGTCCAGCAATAGGACAAGGGGCATTGGGTACAAACTGAGACATAAAAGGTTTCAGTTGAATATGAGGAAAAACTTCTTTACTCTGAGAGTGGCGGAGCACTGGAACAGGCTGCCCAGGGGGGTTGTGGAGTCTCCTACCCTGGAGATATTCAAAGCCCGCCTGGACGAAGTCCTGTGTAACATGCTCTAGGAGAACCTGCTTTAGCAGGGGGGTTGCACTAGATGATCTCCCGAGGTCCCTTCCAACCCTTGCGATTCTGTGACTCTGTAAAAGTTACCATTCAGGTTAACGCTGCCACAGTAAACCATTACTCATCTGCAACTAGGTAAACTGAGACTACATCTGAGTACACAACTGCAGCACAAGATGGCTTTCTTCATAAAATCATAGAATCATTTAGGTTGGAAAAGAGCTTTAAGATCATCAAGTCCAACCATTAACCTAACACTGCCATCCCACCACTAAACCATGTCCCTAAGTACCTCATCCACCCGTCTTTTAAATACCTGCAGGGATGGGGAATTAACCACTTTCCTGGGCAGCCCATTCCAGTGCCTGACAACCCTTTCTGTGAAGAAATTTTTCCTAATGTCTAACCTAAACCTGCCCTGGTGCAACTTAAGACCATTTCCCTTCACCAAGATGCTCACACTCTACCCCAGCTAAAACCAGGACATAATGTTTATATTTTTTGTTGGCATTTGGTTTCTTGGAAGCCTGTTGTTGTGGTTTAACCCCGGCTGGCAACTAGGCACACGCAGCCGCTTGCTTACTCCCCCCACAATGGGATGAGGGAGAGAATCAGAAGAGTAAAAGTAAGAAAACTTGTGGGTTGAGATAAAGGCAGTTTAATAGGTAAAGCAAAAGCCATGCACGTAAGCAAAGCAAAGCAAGGAATTCAATCACCGCTTCCCATGGGCAGGCAGGTGCTCAGCCATCTCCAGGACAGCAGGGCTCCATCATGTGTAACGGTTACTTGGAAAGACAGACAACATCACTCCGAATGTCCTCCCTTTCCTTCTTCTTTCCCCAGCTTATGTACTGAGCAGGATGTCATATGGTCTGGAATAGCCCTTTGGCCAGTTTGGGTCAGCTGTCCCTGCTTCTTGTGCCCCTGGCAGAGCTGAGAGCTGAGAATTCCTTGGCCAGTCTAAGCACTACCCAGTAACAACTAAAAACATCAGTGTTTTATCAACATTCTTCTAGTACTAAATCCAAAACACAGCACCGTACCAGCTACTAGGAAGAAAATTAACTGTGTCCCAGATTAAACCAGGGCAGTATTCATCCCTTACTCCATACCATTTACATCATGCTCAGGTCCCACACCATCCAATACATCCTCATTAACCACCACCGCCTCCCCATCCTTTAATGTATTTCACAGATATCTTTTCCTTAGTCTATGGACTGCCCTTGTAAAATGACCAGAAATGTCCACATAATGTCCATTGAGTTCATTTAGTCCATGACTTTGGGCTCCATCTCTTATGCTGGTCACTCA
>BOSO01003216.1:78119-96828 GCA_018403395.1 Gorsachius goisagi | reverse complement strand
AAACACTGGAACAGGTTGCCCAGAGAAGTGGTGGAGGCCCCATCCCTGGAAACATTCAAGGCCAGGTTGGACAGGGCTCTAAGCAACCTGATCTGGTTAGTGGTGTCCCTGCTCACTACAGGGGGGTTGGACTAGATGACCTCTAGGTGTCCCTTCCAACCCAAAACATTCTAGGATTCTATGACGAGTTCCTTGGTTTGTCTCGCAACCGCACAAATCCTTGTGCCAGCAGAAGGCGGTGGGTGGCTGGGAGCAGGGCAGTCCTTGTCCATGGGGGGCCAGAGCATGCTGAGGGCAAACAGGCATGCAACCAGGGCAGCAGGGACATAAATGTCTTTGGGGATCTCAACCCGAGAATCATCATCTCATTGATGTCCTGAGGGAATGGGTTTCCTAAGTCATCCCCTTATTTTTTATATTTTAACATTTTACTCTTGAATATACATCTTCCATTCTTCTGAAAGACTGAAATCAGAGTCCTGATACTCCTGAATTAGAAAAACATTGCTAAATTGTAATTTAAAGAAAGAAAATCTTTGCTTTGATGGAAAAATCTCATTTTTCTTCCCTTATTGCTAAAAAGCATGAGACTGGGCTTTTTTTCACTCATAAAATATACAAATTTCAAAAGCCTTTTGTTTAAAAATATTATGAAAACTGAAAATTTTCATTAAAATGTGGAATATTCACACATTTAGAAATGGTTTTGATTAGTGTCCACCTCTGACTGCTACAGATTCTACATATATTATAGCACAGGATTTTTTTCAATCTTTTTTAGCAATCCTGTCAAAGCAATAGGATAAAGAGTATTTAAAGTTCCACTTAAGTGGATACTTAATTTCAAAGGCTAGACTGATTTTTTCCAGAAATTAGAACATTGCATGAAAATATTTAAAGAAGTGTCCCCAAGTGAGGTCTTTCTTGTTCAAACCTGGGATTTAGAAAAGAAAGAGAAGAACACAGAAGTATAGTGTAACCTTCTTTCCCTCTGACCAGCATTTGCCCACGCCTGTAGCTGTGACAGCTCCACTTTGACAACTACCGGCTTACAACCTTGCTGCTGCAGGGACATGGAGATACACCCATCAAAAAGGAAAAGTAGTGTTACATGGCCAACAGATCAAACACGGGTAACATTTTTCACCTTGAGATATACCACTTACCTCTTCTATTAAATTAATTGGGGGCGGGAGGAAGTCAATTAAATAATAAACATAAGAAAAGAAGGAAGAAAAAATACAGACCTTAATACATCCTGGATGACAAGAACTGTAAAAGCAAATCTGGTGTAAGACCCTGCTTGATACATCCAAATTTTAGATCATAGCTCCTACCTTTCGATCACACTGGAGAGCATCTCAAGAGGTACCACAACTGCCAAGGCACAGACATTTTTGAGAACAGTTTTTTTAACTTGCTCTTACAGATCTGCAAAAAGGGAAATCCCCAAATTGCTCATGCTGTCTCTTCCAGGCCATGGCAATCACACAGAATCACAGAACACAGAATGGCAGGGGTTGGAAGGGACCTCAGGAGATCATCTAGTCCAACCCTCCTGCTAAAGCAGGTTCACCTAGAGCAGGGTGCACAGGGCATCATCCAGGTGGGCTTTGAATATCTCCAGAGAAGGAGACTCCACAACCCCTCTGAGCAGCCCATTCCAGTGCTCTGTCACCCTCAAAGTAAAGAAGTTCTTCCTCATATTCAACTGAAACGTCTTATGCCTCACTTTGTGCCCATTGCCCCTTGTCCTGTCGCTGGGCACCACTGAGAAGAGTCTGGCTCCGTCCTTGTGACATCCACCCTTAATATATTTAGAAGTATTTATGAGATCCCCTCTCAGTCTTCTCTTCTGTCCTGTTATCTAACCTGAATCTCATGCTGAGGTTTAAGCTGTTGCACCGCTTGCTCTTTTGTCTCCACTCTGGACTTTCAGAGGGCTCATGCGCCACACAGGCTGCATTCCTGTTTGTTCATGCTAGGACAGCCATAAGCATGGTGATTCATGCTCAGCCTGGGGTTTGCTATAACCTCCTGGTTCTTCTTCATGGAGCTGCTACCTACCTGGCTGTTCCCCATCCGCATTTCTGCAGCCCATGGCTCTGTCAGACCTTGCCCTTGCGCTTCAAGAGCATCCCGCTTTTTCAGAGAATTCTTCCAGTTTGTCAAGACAACTTCTGAGATCTCAGCTCGTTCCCCAGCATAGCCACGGCCCTTCCCAGCACCATCGGTGGTGTTATCCACAAGTTTAGTAAGCGTGCTCTCTGTGTCGTTATCCACATCACTGGTGAAAATCTCTGATGGCACTGAACAACCCGCTGCTTGTTCCCCTTACACCGTTGATGGCCGACAACCTCTCTTGCCATCAGTTTTGTGGCTGTCGCCTTGCTTAGACTTTATCAGAGCGTCACGGAAGTCGAATCCAGGCTTAAATCAATTAAAATCTCCTTTTTCTTGTTTTTCCTTTATCAAAGAGGGTAGTCAAACTCCGCTGACTTCAGCGGTTCCCCTGACGCTACTGTCGCAGCTTGTTTCCTTGCGGTCCGGGTGCCCGGCGGGGGGCGGCGGCGCCTGGGCAGGCGCCGGGGCCCGCGGGGCGCTGCGCGGGGCGGGCCGTGCCCTGCGCGGGGCAGCACGGCCGGTCCCGCGGCCGCGGCCCGGGTCTCCATGACGACCCGCCGCCGCTGGGGTTGCCAGGGCGGCGGCGCCGGGGGTTGCGGCCCGGGCTTCCAACTGGCCGCGGCCAACAGCCGCCGCCGCCGCCTCCATTGGCCGCCGCCTATATAGGGGCGGCGGGCGGGTAGGCCGGCAGCCGCGGCGGTGCGCAGCCTCCTCCGTGGGCCGGTGGCGAGCGGGGCTGGGCAGCGCGGAGCGGTGCGGGCTCTCCGGCAGCGCCGCCGGCCGGCCTGGCTGCGGGGCGGGGGGGGCTGCCCGAGGTGTAACCAGACACTTGCGGTGGTTTGGGGATCCCCCCCTCTCCCCCAGGCTTTATTTTGTGATTTTTTTTTGTTTTTTTTTTGTTTTTTTGTTCTTCCTGAAAGGTACGGACGTCGGGGCGATGCGCCGCACCGGTGAGAAGAGCCGGGCGGGGCGGCGGGAGCCTTGCCCCGCTGTCCCCCGCAGCGGCGGCCGGGCCGTGCTGGGGGTGCTGGCGGAGAACGGGCAGCAGCGGCCCGGCGGCCAGGTGAGCCCCACCCGCGGCGGCAGCCTCCTCGCTGCCCACGGAGCCGCCGCGCCTCCCCGCCGAAGCCGCCGGCCGGGCTCCCCACTCGCCGGTCTGGGACGGGGGGCTGGCCGCCTGCAGCAGGCATGAGCGGGGCAGGCACCTTCTCTCGAGGGTGCAGGTGACGGCCCGGGCGTGTCGGGATGAGCAGTTGAGTCGGGCTGCGGTTAATGAGCGAGAGTTTCCCGAGACCCCCTGCTAGTAACCGCTCAGTCCTAACCTACAGCCGCTATCCCCTGAAAATGCTTTGAATAATCCCTTCCTGCCGGAAGGGAGGCTCGGTCAGACCTTATTTGGGCGCTTGCCCTCTAGAAGTGTAGGGGGTGGCTTAGGAAAAGTCTGCTCGCTGATGCTTACCCAAAAGTCCCGTTGCCGCGGGGCTGGCCGTGCTGCCTTCAGGAAGCTGAAGTTCACCGCAGGGTGTCTGTCTGCATTTCTGTTCCTTGGGCCCTCCTGGAGTCTGCTGGTGTGGCAGGGAAAATGTTATTGTGCTGACTTACAGGACCTAAAAGAGCAGCAAATTGTTCTAAGTCATGCCTGTGTAAAGCCCCTAACTCAGCTGGTAGCTCCCTGATGGTGGATGATGTGAAGGATTCTATCCTGGTGATGCATTATAGTCCTAGGGGTTGGGATGCTTGAGCTCAAAAGTTCAAACTTGGGTTTGTAATGCAGCATAAAATGCCTTCTTGCAGGTGAAGTCCTTCATAAGTCTGTGATGGTGCCTGTGTGCTGCCTTTTGGTACTTTAACTTGCTGCACCTTAAAGCAGATGCTCCTTGCCAGAACTGAATGTGGAGCAGACCCGGCACTTGCCAGCCCTGTCAGAACTGAGCACACCCTCACCTCGATCTCCTTGGTGGTGGGCAAAGGAGATGAGGCTACTCCCCCGGTTCCTGCCTTTGACTACACTTCATGCTTTCTGTGAGAAGTCTGTTGCAGCAAGCTTGCAACAAGCAGGATGTTGGAAGCACCAGCTGTAGCTGGTGGCTTTTTCAGTGGACTTTTACATTATTGGTGTCTGTTAGGCAAGGAAGGTGACTCTTTCTTTTCTCAAGCAAGTGGTACTTACTGTTGTTTTCTTCCTGAGTTGCCCTCCCACAGCATTACTCTGTGCTCTGTCTTAGGGTGCTGCTGTCATCAGACGTTTCTCTGGTTCTGAAAACACCATCCCTTCATCTGGAAAAGATGAATTACCCAACCGTGTGGTCAATGCTGCATCCAAGCAAGGGTTTGCTATCTACATAGATGAATCAGAAGAGAAAGAAAACTACACCTGCCAAGTGGCAGAAGAGCTGGAATCAAGCCTGTGTGAACTGGATACTAGTGCCATGACATCCAGTATTCACCTACTGTTGGATCTGAGTACAGGTAACGCCTGTTACTATTAAGGTGGTATCTACAGCACAAGTACATGTAGGGTGGTTATGAATCGTGATGGTGGTAAGCTAGTGAGTAGCTTACATTGCAATAAATAGCACTTTAAGATAACTTGGGTTGTGCATACATGAGGGACAACACTTCTGTGCTAGAAATAGCAGGAGAAGGTGAAGAGGCTAATTACAAAAATGTCTTGCTGGTTCCTCCTGTCTGTTAGGATCTCCTATGGTAGTGGATACATCCTTCCAGTCCCAGCCCGAGGATCACATGGAAGATGCCATAACTCTGACTGTGGGAGAATATGCAGAAGACATTCATCAGTACCTCCGAGAGGCTGAAGTGAGTGGCTTGTAAGGAGCTTTTAGATATTTGTGGTCTCTGTGATGGGCTGCAATACTGCAAAGATGTATGGCTGCCCCAGGATACACAGGGGTGCCACTGAACTACAACAGAGAGGAAGCAAGCAGTAAAAAGCTGTCTCTGAAGGCAGCATCTAGACAGTGATGAGATCTTTCAGGTTTACTCTGTGTCCCTGAAATTACCTACTATTGGAGCATCTCTTGACTCTTTGGGATGAAGAATTCTTGCAGATGGGAGTTGAATGCTGCAAAAGCACTAAAGCAGTTGGATGTGATCTCACTAACTCTTGCTAGAGTAGTAATTTTTCTTACCTCTCTGTATCAGAACAATAAAGTGCAGTCTCCAATAGGAAGAGGGGGAAAAAATGTGATTTTTCCACTTTCAGGTCCCTCTGAATGGCTCATGTGCTTGATAGCAAAGGCTGTCCATAGTGCAGGAGGTCTTTTACTATTCTGCTACTAACACAGTAGCTCCTTTCTCTTCAGTATAGAAATACTACTTTTTACAGATGCTGCTAATTAATCCTACTACCACTATAATTATAGTTAGTAGTAACGAGCTATTAATAGTGGAACAACTCGCGTTCCTTTCACCTTGGCCATTGATGGCTCTCTTCAGGGTCAGCCTCCTGATTCTTCAACACTCTCTCTCTCCAAGCAGGTAAGATTCAGGCCCAAGCCCTACTACATGAGGAAGCAACCAGATATTACAACTGGAATGCGTGCCATCTTGGTAGACTGGCTGGTGGAAGTAGGGGAAGAATATAGACTTCGGACGGAGACTTTGTACTTGGCGGTGAACTTCCTGGACAGGTTTCTTTCCTGCATGTCTGTTCTCAGAGGGAAGCTGCAGCTTGTAGGAACAGCAGCAATACTTCTAGCTGCGTAAGTGTTCATCATCTGCTGAAATCTCAGCGAGCTATTTTTTGGACTGAGTCCTTCAGTTTAATTTGAAGTACTGAAGCTTGCAGTGGTAGGTAGCTTTTCATGATATCTCAAGATTAGTGACTTCACCTACTTTGGCTCTAACAAAATTAAACATTTAGCCTTTGTGATGTGGGGAACTATAGTGGGAAAACCTTGTAACCATAATGGCAGGAGCAAACCCACTACTGCCTTAGGCTGCTAGCCTATAAGGCTGTAGGAGTTTCACAGCTGCAATCTGCAATTAGCCTTGAACTACTTTAAGTAGACAGGGTACCCGGTGTAACCTAGGAATGCAGGGGGCTTTGTCTGGAGTGCGTTGTGTTACTGAAACTTTTGCTCTGAGAGCCTGCTGTTAGTCAAGAGCTAATGATGCGTGTTTCTATCTAGACTGATGACTAGGAGTTCCTCTAAACATCTTTGCCCAAATTCGAAATGAAATTGTTACCTAGCCTGGAGGAAAGACTAAAATAAGAGCTCTGCATGAACCTTAGTAATGTCATGTGCGCATACTGATGTAGGTCCAGCAGAAAGCTTTTTTAGTATAAGTTTCAAGCTGACAAATGTGGCTTCTGTATTCCTTTTTCAGGAAATATGAAGAGATTTACCCACCAGAAGTGGATGAATTCGTGTATATAACAGATGATACCTACACGAAGAGGCAGCTGCTAAGAATGGAACACCTGCTTCTCAAAGTGTTGGCTTTTGACCTAACAGCCCCAACCATCAACCAGTTCCTCCTTCAGTATATTCAGAGGCACGGAGTCTGTATGAGGACAGAGAACTTTGCAAGGGTATGAATTATCCTTCCTCTAGGACTGAGGGGGGCAAAAGTGATCCTAAAAGCAGGACCACTTGTATTTCACCGAGTTATCTGAGCAGATGGGTTCTGCTACTATACTATGCTCTATCAGGAGATACTCTTTTTCTCACACCAAGTCTTATCTGGGACTGCAGCAGGCCTAAAACTGGATGTTTTGTAGTCTACTACCTTTTGTAGGCAGCTTGTGTGCTGAGACTTCTGGATAAATGTCTCATGGAAACCCTGAGTTTGGTCTGTCTGGTCAGGGATAATGCACTGACTAGGCAGCTGGTGGTTTTTTCAACAGTGCCTGCACAGCAGGTCTGCCCTGTTTTGTGGTGGTACTACGTACTGCTACACAATGACACAGCATGTGCCTGCATAACCACATAGGCAACACTGCTTAGAAAGAGGTTAACCCAAGCTTATAGCAAAACATCTGACCTGCTGCTTACCTGCAAAGGGTATAGGATTGCACGGTGACTACTCCAACAGATCCAAATCCTGTTTCTTAGAGCTGTCCATTTATCCCTGATCTCCAAGTGAGGTCCACCTATGTGAACAAGAGCCTCCGAGGATGGGAAGAGTGAGTCTTTGCTATTTTTGCAAAACATTATTTTTCTAAGTTTTTATTTGTAAAATTACATCAGAGCTGATGATGGGACCAGAACTTCAGGTTAGAGGTAGATTGTTTAGGCTTTGACAAAGTGTGGTCCTTCTGTCCTCACTGAAACGTAGTAAAGGTTCTTCTGTAAGATCAACAGGACTAGAATGCTATTTCTACTATTTCTGCAGCCCACCATGTAACTCGTGTGTTTTACATGAAACTGAGACAGACCATTGACAGTTTTCAGTGTTTTCTGTATTGGACTGATTGTACCAACCAGGCTCATTCTGTTTGAAAACCTTGTGGTTTTTTGTTCAGTATCTTGCAGAGCTGAGTCTCCTTGAAGCTGATCCTTTTCTGAAGTACCTTCCTTCACAAACAGCTGCAGCAGCCTACTGTCTAGCAAACTATACAGTGAACAGGTCTTTCTGGGTAAGAGCAACAGCTGCATGTTAATGCGTAGCTCAATCATTTCATGTTATTGTTAGAACTATGCTGAGAAGCAGAAGGAGTAGCCTCAATGTGTGGTGTTATAAAGGCTGAAATCCTAGGATGAGTAGTTGTTCCTGAGCTATTGGGACTACCAGATAAGTGAATGTTAAATCAACCTGAAATATCCTGCCTCTTCTCTGAAATGGGAGGGACCTTGCTGTCTTGCTCACTTACATCCAGTTTGTACCTAAGACTTTGCCTGTCTTTAATCTCCAAAACTCTTCCCCAAAATACAGTTGGGGGCCTTTCTGGGAGGTGGGGAGGGCTGAATGTGTCTACTTCAGTGGAGTGATTACACTGAGTGGCTGCTTTAATGCAAGCCCTGATAGGCCTCTCAGCTGTGTGTTGGAAGAATAGCTTCAGCAGAGAGCAGGATCCAGAAGACATGTAATGGATGCTACATACTTAGAGTAGAAGGAGCTTCTTGTTGGATCTCCTGACACCAAGGAAGATGTAGAGTGAAACTGACGGCAGGATACATTTGAATCTTTTTCAAGCCTAAAGAATCTGGAGTGAGCACTGATGTAGTGAAAATTGCTTCTGTAGAAAATGTTATCTTTCAGACGAATGATGCCTACAATAGAGTAACACTGTTTTTTCTTCCCTGACCAGCCAGAAACACTTGCTGCATTCACTGGGTATTCATTAAGTGAGATAGTGCCTTGCCTGACGGATCTGCATAAAGCATGCCTTGATGCTCCCCATTGCCAGCTGCGAGCAATTAAAGAGAAGTATAGGCACTCTAAGTAAGTAAGCAGGAAGCCAGTGTTCTGTAACTTGGGGGCTATAAGCATAGGATGACTCTGGTTTGGCAGCTTGGGCTACAGCTGCTGTAGCTGACAAACTTCTCATAGTGGTCAGCTTCTAGCCCTGAAAGGGAGGCCTCTGTCAGCCTCCTGAGGTGAAAACTCTTCTGACCAGAAAAGTAGTTCATCCATAGGTATACAGATGTACTAGATGACAATTCTCCTGCAATGTTGCAGGATGATTCTTTTCTCCAGTGTATTGCACAAGAAGATGATATCTTTAAATTTGTCAGCAAAACTAATATCTTAGTGATTGCATTGCTATTCCAGGTACCTGCAGGTGTCTCTTCTGGAGCCCCCAGCAGTTCTTCCTCTGCAATAGAGACTGTGGACCCTGGACTTGAAGATTACTTTGTCCCAATCAGCAAAGCTGGTCTAACACTTCATAGAGCACTGCAGGTCATGTGTCTGTAACCATAGTGATCAAAATGGTTTTTAGCTGGTACTTTTAAATTAGATGCCTTTTTTAAAAAGGATATTAGACTATAGCTCTTAATATAACTGACAGCACTTTTAATAAATATGTTATTACACTGTTCCTCTGTGAATCTTCTGACTCCAGTTAATATCTGCAGTAATAGTGCGTATAAGGGGTTGTGGTTGTGTAGGGTTTTAAGCTGGCTGGAGTGGATCAAGTGTGGCTTGAATCAATGCAACCTGACATTCATAGACACAGGTGATCTGCTGCAGTATTTTAGCCATTTCTTCTTATGTGAGAAAAGATCATGTGGTCACAAACAGAACCTATTTTCTGCAAGTTGTTTACCATATCACAGCAAAAAAATCCAGATGTGAGTGGTCTATGAACTGAACTTGTGTGGAGGTGAAAGTCAAACTTCCCTTTATGGAAGTGAATAAGGGGAATTCCTCTACAGGGAACTGGAGGAAGAGGAGCTTGTGGCTGGCAGACCCTTAGGAACACTTTGAATGCTGGTGGGTAGACTGCAGTGGAGAGGAATGCTAAAAGCTATGAGGTACTGGAACAGTGGAGTTGAGCTAGATGGCTGCTGTCATACTTGTGGTATTGAGTAGTCTTATGGCATAGCTGTCTGAGATGGCCTCTTCTGCCACTAGAGCAATGCTGAATGAGTGCTCTGCAGTCTCTAGAGAAACATCACTCTCAGCAGGAAGAAGGGGGGTGATGGGACAGGACTAACTGTTGTGCCCTCAGTTGTTACACTGTCTTGTGCCCCCCCCAGTTGGTTATTAGGTAGTGTTTTTAAAAAAACAAACCCCAAAGCACTACCTTCAGTTTTCTTAAACACAAGCATTGTCTGAAGTAGTTAAAAAAATCAGTTGGTCAACATGTAGAGAACTATATCCAGCTCATCTAAATGGCAAGGTAAGTCTGAAGCATTCTCTTACTGCAAGATTTTAAAACCTTTGGTGCTTACTGCTTCCTAGGAGAGTAATCTGTACAGAGCATTATGTGTTTCCAAGCAAGAATATGCTTAACACTTGACATTAACATGCAGTTCAGCAGACATACTAAGTACCAGCTAACAAGCCTCTTAATTTAATTTTAAAACCTGATTATATCAGTGTGTGTGTCACAAGGCTCTTCTGAGCTTTGGGGGTTTCACTTCCTTTGTGTAAGACCACCTTCCCCCTGCCTCCTCCCTGTCCAGGCTGGTGAATCCTCCTAGTAATGCAAAGTCTCCAAATTTCCTCCAAAATGGAGTTAGTGGTAATGACTGATCCACTTCTCAAAGTAAATATCCCTTCAGGGAGGGGAGTATTCAGTTTCAGTTTAGCCTATGCAGTTCTTGGGCTCTTGCTTCAAACACTTTCTAGTCAAGCAAATGAAACTGTCTTGGTATTTACTGATAATGATGGATGTGAACAGCTATCCCATGCTTGTGTCTGTGGCATCCACTTTATGGCGGGGGCCTAGATCCACGAATTGTCTCCATGCAATGAATTTCATGGCTTGTAGATGAATGTCTTAAAGGTGGGTTATGAACTTCACTCATGCCTGCAGCCAACTCCTTTAAAGTAGGTGGCTCAGTGCAAAGGTCAGAGCCAGAGGTGCCTGGTTACAATGGGGAGTTGTAAATTTCTTGGTTGCTTGTTTCACAAGGAAATAGTGAGTGTACTGAGCAAGAGTCTTGCTAAGTCTACCAGGCTTATGAGTACCAGCTTGTTTATGGTGTTTCAGGCTGTAAAGAAGGTGTCTTGAAACCCCATGTTAATAAGCCTTACTCTACTTGTATATAATAGTGCTTACTGAACTGCAATTACTGTAGTGTTGCTTATTTTGCTGAAGTGCAGAACTGTTTTCCTAGTGGTATAGCAGTTTGAAGGTGTTTGTATGGTCATGTCACAATAGTAATGGGGAAGAGATGGGTTTTGATCTTATGAACAGTCTATGACCACAGTCATGTCTTGTGTTCCTGGGCCAACAGATTTGGTGCATCTAACACAGTAGGAGGCATCCAGGCCTGAATTTACTAAATGTTTTACCATGTGGTGTCTACCTAGAAGCCAACCTTTTGTTCTGTTTTACTTTTTTAGAGTTTACTTAGCTGCAAGACAGATACAATAGTTGTCTTTAACTTAGTTAAAGTTTTAATTATCTGGTATACAAACTTGCCTGACTTTTTTTAACTACAATATCTGAAGATGACTGTGCTTTGTCTGCTTTTTTGTTTGTTTTGTCATTATTTTGCAACTGAGCACCAGCTACCAAGCTTAAATATTCCTTTAGTCCAAAGGCTAAAAAAGGAAAGTTAAAGTGAAGTAGTTAAGGTGAAGAATCATAATGCTGCAGTGTGATTGCTAATAAGTTTGTGCAAGGGTTAAATCTAATTTGTGAGACAGAAGAAACAGATCTTGAAGTGGTCTCATCTGAGATCTGTGGGTAATAATGCTGTTTTGAATGTTCCTGCTCTATTCTCACTTGCTTTTGTTGTGCTTGTCTTACAGCAAGCAAAAGTCTTTGTTGCTCTTGTATGAATGAGCATTGACTCTTCCAAGGTGAAAACTGGGTGCTATTGCTTCTCTCATTTTACGTGAGTCATCGCACTTAACTCTGGCCTGCCCCATGTGGGGTCTCCTCTGCAGCAAATACTTGAGTTCAAGGTATAAGACATGCTTGATTTGAGCATATTGTGGTAATGAAGGTGAAATAACGCTGTTTTAATAAGAAGTAGTACTTAAATGCAGATGCAAAAACACTTAAGAGTCCTTAAAAGATGTACTGAAAATAATCAAGTATACAGGCTTATAAGGAGGGAGATGAAAGTAACCTGAAAGGAAGCTTTAAGTTATGACTGATGTAGTGCCTATGCTATACAGCAAAACTAAGACCTGTAAAGCTCACAGCCTTGTGTTATGTTTGAAACACATGGAACCAGAGTTCTTGAAGACAGCCATATCCTGGAAAAGAAATAAAGGGGAATCAACATTAAAGACTAACAGTGGAGGCAGTCTCAATTCTTGACCATCCCACTTAGTGGTTTGTGAACCACTGCCACAAATAAGATCTAAAATTTTTTTGTTCAGGAAATACTTAAACTGTTGCAGTTTAAGAATTGTCAAGCCTGATCTTGCTCAGTTAGATCTTCTGTGAAGATCAGTCTGACTTTCAGCACCTGTATTTCAAAGGCTGAATATTGACTTCTATGCAGGTCACAGTATCTTTCCCCCAATTAAAATGTATTGGGACAGACAATACACTGGAAGCAAAACCTACTGGTGAGACAGCAGGCTGAGCACATCCAAGGAGCTTTGATACTTGAAGTATTGAAGCTCCTTTGATACTTAAAGTAGGGTGGTTTGGAATTGAGAAGTTGAGGATTTTAACTTTGACCCACTATGTTGAATTCAACAGTTGTTTAACACTGCTATTGGAAACAAACAAAAAGCTCCCTAATCTTATTCTAGCAGTTTCCATACTATCATACTGTGACTTTCAGAAGACCCACATGTGCTGTGGTTGCAGGATCCTGTTTCTTCTGTGTTGTAGTTATTTTTAACCAGTAACTTCTAACATGAAATATTGTAGCTGTCTCTGGTGTCCTGAGAAAGCTGTTCTTTATGGGTGGGGATGTGTTGTGGATCCATTGTTCCCTTAACCTTAAGATGGACAAGCAGAATTCAAAATAATACTTCATGGGAAGGTACTGATTTAACAGCTGGGGTCTGTCTTTGTTTTCTTCTTCTCTGGAGTGAGTTAAGTATATGTCTGAGAAGTAAGTGGGTAATTAGAGAGAATGATTTAACTGTGGTCAGGACAGTTAAGCTGTTAATTCATGACTGAAGGGTGTCTGCCTTTCTGGGAAATCTGGCTGTGTGATTAGTCTGTGTACATACCTGATTGTTGTCAGTTCTACAAATGACTAGAATTAGCTCTGATTGCTGAGGCTGGTACTTATTTTAGCCAGTGACCTTGAAGCAGCTTGTGGGACTGCTCTTAAGGATGAGAAACAAGCCAGCAGCATCAGTGATGGGTTCCTGGAATTAAGCTTTTTGTCTTGCAATTTTCTTCAGCACCCACTACCCCAGAGCAAGACTGTCTTCATGTACTGAAGAGGTGTGCAGACTCTGCTAGGCAGATGTGAACTGGAGGAGGTACAGACCTGTCCCCTACAACTCAGATGTTCTAGAGCCCTATTGAGTCTATGAACTTTGGCAGCTCCCCTAGAGGTTAGAGTGGGTGTATGTATTTTCTCACTGCATCAGACAATGAAGAGTCTCACTGAATATTTATTTTTAGCTCTTGTCTGCTTCATAGTTCTTCCTTTGTATGGTAAGCTCAGACTTTCTCTTGGATGCTTGTTCAGGCTGCATCCACTTAATATAAAAAAAAAGAAAGCTAGGCATGATGAGATGCCCTTAATGAACATCCCTGGCAATGCATTTATGGAGGATGCACACTTTATTGGATGTTCCTGCAGAGATGTATAGAAACATTGGCTTAGAAAGACTGCATGAGTAGCTAATATAGCCATTCCCAGCTCTTCTGTGCCCTGCTTGGGGTTGCAGCAGGGCAAACACTGACAAGAATTGACACAGCAAACTTCCAGGACAGTGTACAGAAAGATACTGAGCATATGATACAGTTAATCCTAAAGTACATTCTTACCCTCATCAAATTAACTTGCATCTAAACTAAGCCAGGACATGAAAGACTGGGCAGTTCTGGCCCTAATCCTCCTGAAGATGCTAAAATTATGGTTCTGTCCCAGAGTTTTGTACAGTGCTTGTCTAGCTAGGCTGTGCTTGTACTGAAAAAGAATCATGGGCTGAGCAAGGGCTGGTTCCTGGCCAAATGCCTGTCTCCATTCAGCTTGTTTCCATCATGCTTAGGGCTTGCTCCTTTTTTTTTTTAAGCATATTTGTCCTGGGGAAGAGCTTGTTAGAGCAGGACAAAACAGTCAGTGTGAGCTAACAGGCTGTGTGGGTGGCTGTGTTCAGTGCTCATGCTTGCTTTCTGCTGCTCTTGTCTTAGCAGTGTGCGCAGGATGACCAAGTGTCCCTGTTGCTAGTACCAGTACAACCCTAGCTAAACCGTAAGGGAGTTCTCAGTCCTTCTCTTTCAGATGTTCAGACCCTCTTTATTTGAACAGAGGAGCATTATTGGATCCAAGTGCTGGAAGAACAGGCTGATGATAAAGCATTGAGTTCTGGCAAGAAATAACCTTCTCCCTCCACCATCTGCAGTCAAGCTGCCTTTTCTATTTGTTTATTATTGTTTGTGTTTTGATGTGTAAATAACTTGAAAAATTAGGAAAGAGAGCCCTGGACCCCACACTATTCAATGGATTAGGCATTTGGTACTAATCAATGAGCTGCTTACAGTAGAATATTGTAAAACCTATCCTATCTAGGCAGAAACTAGAGTGTGGTGTGATCTCAAAACAGAATCATCTTCCTTTTGTTATTTGGGGTTTTTTTTTTTTTTTTGATCCCTCAGAAGGAGGTTAGAAATACAAAATGGATGGCAAAACAGACTGCAGATGAGCAGCAACAGCAGTGCTGTTCTCCCACGTGGTAATGGAGCGAGATGTTGAGGTGGCAGAACCGGGTCCACACCAAATCACACTTGCATAACACAAGCTTAAAATATATCTGTCCCAGTGCTGTGATGTATTGTCACCTCTATTCACTTGAAGAGACACATAAAAGTATTCCTCTGGTTCAGCTGTACAAGAAAAGACCTTACTTTTTCATGGTATTAAACCAGAAGCAAAGAGGGAATTGACTTATAGTGAAAATACTGGTGATACTGTATTCTAATGGTCTCCCAAGAATACAACCAGAAGAGGGCACCAACGTCCTTGGTCCGTGGCTTGAGGGGAAAAGTCAACCTAAGCGTTTCCCAAAACGATGATGGCTCAAGAAGGCCATTTGGTCTTTGACTCACTTTTACAAGTTTTTGGGGTAGACTAGCAACATGTGAGATCACTGCAACAATGTGGCTATGTTCAGTTATTTTTTTTCATTAAAGGTAATCAGGATTTAGTGAAGCTGCAATGTAAGGTTGGAAGCTGTGCTGCCTAGTGCTCATACGTGGTGCCCCAGGGACACTTGCAGAAAACAAATGAACTTTTCAGAACATCCGTAGTCTTGTATTGTGGGGTTGAACTTTTTTGCACTAGTTTATCCAACGTGTTCAGTTAGATTTTTTTTTTTTTCCTGGCTATACAAATCGGGCTGATACTGACTCAAACTTAAAACCGGTTTTGGACAGGATAAAAATATGATGGAAGCTCTTAATGTTCATCACATAAGTGATCTGTTGAAGCAGGTCTGATAGAGGAGCATCTCGTTATATTGCAGGTTGGGCAGATGAAGCTCTTGTAATACTGCACAGCTTGTATGGTTTGCACAGGAAAGAGGGGAATTCCTGCCAGATGATTCAGCCTTACCTGGAGGAAGGGGAGGGGGGGGAAAACCCCCCAAATCAATTAAAATTTTTAAGGTAGAATGTGTTGTTCTTGCTCACTGATAACTTCAGAGTTAATTCTTGTTTCAAGGCAATCTAGCTAGATGGAGAATGGTTATGTAAGACAATTATTGCCCAGCTTGTGGTGTTTAAGTGTCCTTTTTTGGATCTTAGCCAAAGATGTTCTGCTCCCAACTTGAGATGTTTTACTTTCACAAGCTGCTCACCTATTCAAATCTGTATTTTTTGTCTGCAGCTGTTTCTAAAATGTATTTGCTCTCAGCTTTAGCCTCTAAAAAGAAGGCAGGAGGTGCACAGGTAGAGTCAGTGGAAAGCTTGTATCCAGAGCAGTCATCTGAGTGCTACAGCAGTGATCCAATTCAAAATTTGTCAATAAAGCATTTTTTGAGTCAAATGGAAGTATTTTCACCTTGGACAATTACATTGCTGTTGCTGTGAGCCTGGGTTCCTTATTCTTTCTGAGCTTTTGCAGGTATCTATACAGATGTATTTTAAGACAACTGCTGAACTAGTTGTCATGTGCACAGAAGCATGGGCTGCCTGAGGTGCTCCGTGGACGTTACCTAGAAGAAAACGAATGTTTTGTTCCGGCTAATGGTAGCAGCTTTTGGGAGGTGTTGCGCTCTTTGAGTAGAAGAGGTAGGGGGGGAGAGCAGAGCACGCTCACATCATACATGCTTATCTTCAGTAGGCACTCGAGCATGTGTGAACAAATGAAACTTTCCGCATATGTCTGTACATCTGCTAGCTGAACACTGTACTCCTTCCTCTGTCTTTTTTTTTTCTCTTCATTCAGTGACTGCTCACAACTTTAAAATGGTGTGGAAAGAGGATGGGGGCTCTGCAGAGGCTCCTTTGCTGGAAGGATAATGCTGTACAGTGTTCCTGGCCCAGAGCCAGTAAATAATACATCTCCCCTCATGCAGGACTGACGCATTAGTGCTGAACAGAGCACACCCACTCTTAAAAGCATTTCCCTGCACCAAGTCTTACATGTGAAGTTGGCTTCTAATCTTTTTTTTAGCTAGTTATCCTGTATCACCTGATGAAAGACAAGCCCAGCAGGGAGTAAACAGGCTCCGATGACTTTATTTCTTCAGGAAGTAATCAGGGCAGAAGGCTTTGCTGCAGTTTGCCAGATTATGCCTCACAAAACTGCACTTTCTGTAAATAATTTCTTGTCCTAGTGCACGAAAAGTAGGCCCTCATGAAAATCGCAGCACAACCACTGCCAGTGCTCCCAGAGCACTGAGCTGGGCAGTATGTAAGGGGTGTACGAGTAGGTTCTGCTGTTTAATGCCATTCTCTGGGCCAATGCAGAAGTTACTGTCTGGGAACTGCTGATCTCTGCAACTTACACTTGTGTTAAAGCAAATGCTGACTGGACTTAAACTGGGAAAATCCTTTATTTTATTGTCAGATGAAATCTCCAGAACCTTTCATAGCTATCTTGTAAAGAAAAAAGGAGTTGGCTAAAAACAAAACCACCCCCCACTCCCAAAACCCAGCAAACTCAGATTCATTAATCTAATTACCTAGAAGACTATATTGTCAATATTGTATCAATACTGTACTAAATTGTCTCTAGCAGAACACAATATTAATTAAAAAGTTGCTGATTCCTCTGTCTGGAGAAAAGAAACTTCTGGATGCTTTGGGATGGGAAAAGCTTCTAGAAGTGACTGGTAAGTGACTGAAAACATAATATTTTAGAATCTTTAGAGTTTTTTTCCTTGTATGGTGTGACACAAGTGATCACTCTATGGATGCTCAAGGAGATTCTGGGAATTTCTTTGTGCTAATTCATATTAAAGATACTGAAAGATTCAAGAGTAACATTAAGTGTAATGGTATAAAATTCAATGTAACATAAAAGCTGATAAAAAGCTTATTACAGTACCAAATGTAATAAGTCTATTTGCCCTTGATGTTCTATAAGTGACTTTGCTAAAGGATGGAAGGCTATCACTGGATTTTTGTTTCTTACCCTTCTTGAGGACCACTGTCTTGAACTAGTGAGAACTTCACTAAAACTTACACTGTCTTCAGATGGGGCCTGTGTTTCACTCAGCATATGAATGATTCAAAATCACTAGCTTCTTTCCTTTTTCTAGAAACAGGGAAAGACTATTATGATTATTGCACCCAGCAGTAAACAGTATATAGAAATATTCAACATAGTATAACCAGCCCATGATTACAGTATTGATTATCTATAGATTCTGAATCAGCTCATGAAATGTTAACCACAGCTTATCTAACCTGTCAGAAGTTAAGATGGGAACATATTCTTCAAATATTTTGATTATCTATGCACTGCATGCAGGGTTGATGGTGACAATTTTGGAAAGCCCATCAACAAAAGATGTGCTGACCTGGAACTCTGCATTGCTTGGTAAAAGACTCTGCTCCTTCCATTTTCCTCTAAGGAAAGTTCTCTATGTTACTGCAGAGAGGCAACACATGAAGCCTCCAGGGCTCACCAGTAAGCACTTAGACCAAAACAAGCAGGTAGTCTTAGTGGCTAATCCCATTGTGCAGGGGTTGAACAGGAGCACGGCTTCCTCCTGTTCAGAGAACCCCTAACACGATCAGTGTTTTGCTTAATTCATTAAATCTTATTCGTATTCATTCTGTCTTTAATAAATGCTTTGTAGAGTCCTGCTGAGCAGAGTGCTTTTCATTTGCTTCACCAGTGGTTCTGCTCTCCGGACCTTTTAAGTTACTCTGTATATGAACAGTCTCACATTGTACTTCAGCCATAGAAGAAACCTATATAACATCATTTTAGATAAGTGGTATGTTAGGATAGTTGTGGGCAATGGCTAACTAGAAGGCCTGTTGCCGTTTAGGATTTGGCAACAAAGTGATCGGGTGTTTTGCTCAACATAGAGTCAGAGTGTATAGAGGCCTTAGTTGACACTGTCTGTATAAATGCATAGATTTTTAAGGTCAAAAGATATTATCAGACTATCTCCTGCCTCTTATACCTTTTTTAACCATGTTTGCTGCTAAATCACCCTTGATAGTACAACCTTTCTATTTTTAACTTCTACATATCTGACTCTAATTTCAAATCCTTTGGTTTTCCCTTTTCCCAACCAGGTTAAAGAGCCTGTCACTAACTGCATTTTCTTCCCATGTGAGAATGTAACCACAATGACTAAATTACCTGTCCTGGTTTCGGCTGGGACAGAGTTAATTTTC
>BOSO01003216.1:2378-77901 GCA_018403395.1 Gorsachius goisagi | reverse complement strand
TATTCTGTATATTCTCTTACCATTATTATTATTACTATTGTTATTCTCTCTTATTAAACTGTCTCTATCTCAACCCACGGGTCTTACTTTTTTTTTTTTCTACAATTCTCTCCCCCATCCCACTGAGGGAGGGGGGGGAGTGAGCGAGCGGCTGCGTGGTGCTTAGCTGCCAGCCGGGTTAAACCACGACAGTCCTATTTTGGCGCCCAACGTGGGGCTCGAACCCACGACCCTGAGATTAAGAGTCTCATGCTCTACCGACTGGCCTTCCCTAGTTTTTCTCTTGTAAACAAAATGAACTGAGGTTTCTATGCTTTTTATGGTAATAAATTATTTCTATCTCTCATGTGTTTATAGCACTCCTCTCCCATTACTGAACATATGTTTAAAACACAGGCATTGGAGGATGGGATGCAACTCTCATCATGGTCTCATGAACACAGTAGCTGTAAGCTTCAGGGCCTACAGTCCCTAAAGAAACTCACTTTCTAACAAGTACTGAGAGTAAATGCTGGCAGCTACACCCTGCTGAAGATATGGCTCTTGCTGAAGCCTTCTTGCACTGAAAGCTGATTCACCAATTTTTATTTTTTTTTCCTAGTGTATACAAATCAAAGCCAGTCTCTCTGTCTCCTGGCAAGTTACCAAAGCCATCAGTTAGGCAGGAGTTGGCCAGATGACTTCTACACTGAGAAGCACTGCTAATATATACTAATTGCAATTATTATGCCAGTATTAAATATCACCATCTGGTTTTTATCTCGAGTCAGTGCCACTAAAGGACTTTAAGCTCTTCAAGGTATTTCTGTAAAATTCAGAGATGTCAGCATGGATTTTGGTGCCTATTTTGTTTCCCATAATCCTCACCTCAGTGCAGCTTGGATGGTCAAACATGGCCGTGATGTCTTAGCTCTTCTTTTTTTGTAAGTGTAGCAGAAGCAAAAACTTAAGGTTAAGGAGAGTAAAGAGTTTATGTAGGTAAAAGTCTGAAGGGGGCAGGAGACTTAGTGGTGAAGGACACAGCAAAGCCTGAGGTGTGTAATGGTGTCTTTTCCTCTGTCTTTCCTGTCAGAACTGTGTTGAGGCCTCCCCTGTCCCTGTGAGGGCCAGGGTGATGGAGGGCCTGCAGTAGAAGAGGATTGAGTTAGGGATCACCTAATTAAACAGATATACTGGGTGTGTGTGGAAGAGGAGGCTGCAGGGTGGCCTGTGAGGAGAGGCTGGGGCTGCCCCGTGCCAGACACAGCTGGGCCCAATAGACCCACCGCAGGGCACACTGCAGCCCCTCAGCCAAGATGGCGGCACTCCTGGGATAACCTATTTGAGAAAGGGCAGAAAATACCAGGCAGAGGGGGAAGCTGAGGGAAGGCCAAGGTTGGAGGAAGAAGTGGTGGCTCTATGGCCCTAGAGCAGGTATCCCCTGCAGCCCATGCAAACGATCCATGCCAGAGTAGGGAGAATGGTGATGAAGATGGATGGGTGAGAAGGATCCATTACAGACTTCAGCCCCCTGCACTGCTCAGAGTGGGGTGATGAGCCTGGAGTGAAACTGAGTCTGGGAAAGCGGGGAGGAAATCTATTTTAAAGTTTGCCTCTTTGTTTTCCACTAACCAAATCAGTTAAATATTTATTTTAATTGGCAATAAATGAAATAAATTTTCCCCAACACAAGTCTATTTTGTCCATGACTGAGGGAGCAGGGTTTCTTTAGCCTGGAGAAAGGGTGGCTAAGAAAAACTTAATTGTTTTCAGCTGCTTATAGGAAGCTTGTTAGAAAGCTAGAAAGGGATTTCTCTGATGGGCATAGTTGAGGCTGGGAGGCAGCAGCTGCAGCTTGCGGCAAGGGAGGCTCTGTCTGCGCATGAGGAAAAATATTTCAGCATGAGATTGGTCAAGCACTGGTGCAGGTTGCGCAGAGACACGGTGGGAATCTCTGTCCTTGGAGGTATCCAGAGAGCAATGGAACAAGCCCGGAGCACCCGCTGTGGCTGTGAGGTTAGCTCTGCTCTGGGCTGGCGGCCTCCAGAGGGGTGGTCTAACCTGGATCCGTCTGTCATCCCACAGGATGCACTGATGGAATGGGGAAGCGTAACTGCAGAGGGGCTGGTTTTGCCCTGTGTTCCTACTCAACGTGATCAGCTAAACGTTAATTAAAATAGTAGTGAAGGATGACAAGAGCAACTTTACATAAAAAGGTAGAGAGTAGTTTCCTGATCACCTGAGCAACAGAGCCTCCACCTTTTAGTATGTTGCTATGTGTGACTGTTTTTTATATATATGTATAAACGTATACATACACATTGAGGAAAAGCAGTGAAGATTTGTACCCAGGCTGCCTGTAGTCAGCGCCTGACCTGAACACCATGGCATCTAAAGCTGAGAAAATGCTGACAGTTTTGGGCACCTATTTCTGAGACCTGGAAGAAAGGAGCTATGGTCACTGAGAAGCAGTCCAAGTGCAAATTAATACTTGACAGTAAGTGATCTTCACAGTGTTGAACCTTAGGATGCATAATACTGCTTGGGATACATTCTGCAGAGCCCAGGTCAATACAGAGATCAAACAGCAGTAGTTGTGCTATAGCTTTGAATCACAAGTGTGTTGCTTTGCTGCCATATGTGACAGAAGTATATAGTTCTAATTAACCATGTATCATAATGCCAGTAATATTTTTGTTTCATCAGTGCTTATCAAAGCCATGGGAATGAAAATATTGCCTTCTGCTTTAGGAAGAGTCTGCTTCCTTTTTTTTTGTAATCAGCCTTATTTGACACTTATGTGTCTCCTGCAATCTGGTGGCCTGTTCCTCAGAAGTTTAAAGTGGGAGATAAAAGATTTATTTTAATAGTAAAATTTTCTACAGCTGTGGTATGTAGAGGTGTTTTGTGTTTTTTCCTCCCTTTGTGTGTATCTGTGCAGACAGCCTCTGACTGGTCTGAACATTTTCTTGGTCATCTGTGTGCCGACACCCTCTGCTAGTTTTGAGATCCTGCACAGAGCTTCGGTGTGTGATCTGCCACCTGTGGCCCTCAGTTCTGTCACAGTCATCTCTGTCATAACTGATGAAAGCAATGTTGCCATAACAGTTTTCATAACTGTTTTCATGCCCATTTGATCCATTGTGCCATCTGCTACTATGGTGAACAGAAAAGTTATTTGGCAACTTTGACCTTTGTACCCTAGAAGATGAATTAAAACCAATTCACTCCATGGCATCCAGTAACTGTTTATCAGAAACAGTTTTGGGCTAAAGCTGAACTCTTATGTTGGGTATAAAAGGCTCTACTTGACTGACACCAGACCATAGAGAAAGTTTTCAGGGGTGCCTGAATGACCTAGAAGCTTAGGTCTTCTTGAATTTAAGAGACTAATACTCTTGAATTAGTTAGATATTTTGAAAAAATTACACACACTGGGTAAACTCTATGGAAAGCATTTAGGGATTGCCACTAACTACCTATTCTTACCTGAGATTCTGGGCTGATGTGGTGCATTGCCTGCTAGCTTTGTGCTGAGGGCCTGGGATTTGAGGTGTGTCAGAACTGGTGGTAACGCTTTACGAGGGTTTAATGTCCAGCTTGTTCTCATTTTGAAAGGCACTGCAAAGTATATTAACCAATTCACCCACCTCCAGTTTATTTTAACTGATTGCACTGTTTGTGTGGTGGTAGGTGGTTGTAAACTGTGGCGATGTTTCCTTCATGCTATTTAGGAAAATCTCATAAGTATTGCAGAAGCTGAAGTGTTGTAAAGTACCAAGAGCAGAGAGATGGCAGTCTGGAACCTCGGTGAAAGTTGGGGATTTTCAAAGCAGTTCCAGACTCAGTTCCTAACTCGTTCGAAGGTGAACTCATACTGCAATTTTTGGTCATCTAACACTTCACTAAACATTGTGCCATTGATCTTGATTATGGCAGCAACTTAAAATAGTGTTCACATTTTGAAATGACTTTGTAAACACATTTACTCAAAATTCTACAGGAAACAGGGCTGTAAAAAAGCCTCAGCAGTAACCTAACAAGAAATGTCTATTCCGGTCACTCCATGGTTGACAGTTCTGCATATTTACCTATTGCTTTTATGTTAATAATTCTAGTCATAATTGATTTCCATTTCTGGAAAAGATTGAGTATTGCATCAAATGTGTTCAGCAGATCAGCAGCTGCAGAGTTTATAATCTCTTGCCCTTTCATGTGTTTTATGGGAAATGGCTTCAAATCCATGTTGGTATTACCTAAGTGGAGTAGCTTCATGCATTTTTGTACAGTTTATTTATTTTTCCAGAGATTTTGCACAATTGTTTTGCAAAATGTTATGTTTATAACTTCCTAAGAAACTGATGTAGTGTTTACTGACTGGCTAAGACAAGCCTGGGAATTAGGTTTCAAACTGCTTTGAGACAGAAAAGTAGTGTGGGGTTTTCAAAGGCACTGGTGTTGATCTAGTCTTTATTCCTGTTGAAGTAGGTGGGAGTGTCAGAACTCCTAGGTCTGCTTGAAGGAATGATGTGGAGCTTTATACAGTAAGTTTAGTTTCTCTGTCTGCAAAAATGAAGGCAGTAATAATCCATCACAGCCGTGTCAGTTAACATCTAGCAAGAGGAACAAAAAACCCCTGAAGTTTTATTTAGCAGGAAAAATGTGTACTCGTAACTCAGATTTTTTCTTGTTTGGTGTTACAATAATCTGAGTTTGCCTCCATTCTTTTGCAAAAACAGAAACAGGGATGAGAGTAACTGGGCAGACTTCTGGGACTGGTGACATCTCATCAGAGAAAGGATTTGGTCAAGAACAAAGGCAGCTGGTACCATGCAATGGCTGAGGTGCAGAGACAGGTTGTTGTATCAAGTTCACCAAGGATGAAGCTTTGCAGCCCAGCATTTAAGGAGCTAGAAGGGGTGAATATGGAGAGGATGAAAGAGTCTGACTCCCATTAAATAAGCTGTGTAATCTTCCCTTCCTCTCTCCAGAAGCCTTTACTCATGTGAGTTAGAACATTCAAAACTGCTTACACAATCAGGAGACGAATAAAGAGATAAAAAAAAAACAAACAGAAAGTAAGTAAAATCTTCTAACTCTTTTGATCTTGATGCCAGCCCTACCAGGGATAAGACTTTCACTGAGGAAAAGAGGAGGGTGCAAAGACATTGTTTCCAGCCTGTCTTACAGGACTGTCTTGCCCTGGGGCATCTCTGAATAAAAGCTGTGGGGCAGAGGCACCTGCTGTTGATAGTTTACATGCTCCAGAGCTCCTGAATTCAATTCCATCCCTGCTAGGGCAGGTTAAGCCTCTTCAGTTTTTCACGGTAATTGTGACAAATAGGAGCCCAGAGGCTCAGTTCTTTTCCGTTGGAAATCAGGCTTTCTGTAAGGGTGGTTGATAAATGGAAGTCTTGAAGCTTAAAATGTCCGCCTTCTGCTCTTCAGTACCTTTTTTTTTTTCCTCACCTATAAAGGTAAATCTATTTTATCCCAGTTTTCTGAAGATATTCTGAGGCTTTTTCCTGAGCAATTATCAGGTACAAAATTGTATATAGTACAAGAAATCAAATACATTAGTATTAGGAGTGTGAACATGAAAATATTTCTATGAGTACCCAAAGGAAAAAACCCAAACCTATTTACCCACCACTGAGGCTGGGAAGGCAGAAGTGTTAAATGCCTTTTCTGCTTTAACCTTCACCCTTTGGTGGTTGTGGTTGGACTGTTAACTATCTTTAGCGGCAACAAGATAAGAAGTCCAGCTATGATTAGATGTAATGTTGAAGTGAACCGTTGGCAATCCTCTCCCAGAACTCGAGGAGAAGTGTGTTTCAGAAGACTGTAAATAGCAAATTTAGGTTTGTTTGGGGTTTTTTTTTGGGGGGGGGGGGGGGCGAGGGAAGGGAAAGGAGGTACTAGGAAGTTACAGATTACTTGGCCTCGGTTTTGAACCAGGAATACAACAGAGGGAATCAAAATCAAATCAAAATCAAATAATTTCTAATCACCTAGGCAGTAACTAAGGTGAATGACAGCCAGCATTGTTAGATGTGAGCTAATCGTATATCAGCCTAATGTCTTTCTAGGATGGGTGTTGTAAGTAAAGGAAAAGCAAAAATGTCTCTTTTTTTCTTGATATCTTTTTTTTTTTTTTAGTAAGGCTTTTGTCTGTGATGACACTCATGTAAGTGATGAGAAACTGAATGACATTATGTGATTGGTAGGAAATTGTACTTGGATAGTAGCTATCTAGCTAGTTATCCAAATGGATAGTGACTAGTGAAAAATTATTTTTACTAATGACTTAGTTAAAATTAACTCCATCCCAGCTGAAACCAGGACACTTAGGTAAAGTAGAGAGCATGCTTATAAAAATACAGGTGGCACTAAAGTGAGAAAGGATGCAGATGCACTGGGGGACAGCCTTGGTGTTCAAACAGCCCTGCCAAGCTGAAGAAGTGGCCTGAGCAGACAATGTGCTTCTGTAAGGACAAATGCATGTTTGCCATGGAGGCAGGAGTGGGAAAGCTGGGGAACAGAGAGAGGAGACAGATTGCTGGGGTGGGAGGGTCATGTTTCAGACAGGACTCGGCAATGTCAGGCTGGGAGGTGTTAACAGGAGTGTGGTCTGGCAGGTGTAAATGCAGCCCTTGCATGTTGCTCAAGGCAGTAAGGGAGGCCCTGAAAGGCCCACCATGCACAGCTGCCACAGGAGGCTCTGCTCACCTTGGAGAAGGGAAGCCAGAGGGGGTACATGGTTATGGTCTTAAAATACAGGTAATGGAGGGAATAAGTCATGGGGGCAACAAGGAGTAATAGGCTTACATTACAGCAATGAAGGTTTTGGTGATCTCTCAAGGAAAGAGCTATGTAGCAAGAGAGCTGAGCATGGAAATCGATCACCTCGGTGGTATTGCTTATGGAGGTTTTCAAGAACAAGTCAGGTAAGTATCTACTGAAAGCAAGGTATGAGTGCCGCTGCCCTGGGAATGGGAAGGGCAAGATAACTGCATAAGGAGATCCTCTTAACGCAATAATACAATTTTTATGAAATTACTATAGAACTGGTAGGGCAGAAGTTATATATGACGCTATGTTCTTTTCACATTTCCCAGGACATGAGTAAAAACAAGGCTCTTTATGGCTCTTTCTCGATTTGGCAGAAGTGGTAGGTAAACTAGCTTGAGGGCTTGCTGACTGTCCAGTCGATTGTTTTTGCTCATGCTGGCACTTGTTAAAACATGGTTTGGAAATGCTGCTGATACCAGAGAAGAGAATAAAAGCCAGCTCATGCTCCCGTGACTCTGTGGACTCAGCACTGTTCGGTGTATTCATACTGTCTGATGCAGTTGCAAATAGCCCTGAGCAACAGAATGGCCATATAGCTAAAATGAATCAGCTGAAGGGACTTGACCCTGTTGTACTTGTACACCAAATACTCCAAATTAAATAAAATAATAATGAAATCATGGTGGGTAAACATGGCTATCTGACAGAGGTTCTGCCTTAATGCTTATGGAGATCAGTAGTATAAAGTGGAAACTAAATGCTGACATGAAATTGCTGTGTAAAAGGGCAGGTGGTTTGTCTCTGCACTCTTTGGGGGAATAATGTGAGCTGTCCTTCAATAAATCTAACGACATAGCACCTGGTGCCTTGCCTTTCTGTGCCAGCAGAAGGGATAACTTATATCTCCCAATCTTTTGACACATGAAATGTCCAAAGGTATCTCAGATGCACTTTCTTGGAAGCGATGGAGCACATTGTTTAAAATTACCCACTACCCTCTGTTTTTCCCTTTCTAATTTCTTTTTCTTTCCTTTGGAAAGGAGGAAACTGTAGGAAAAGAGAAGGTAACTAAAGCTCTAGGACTTCTGCTTTTTGAAGGCTGCTCAGCTGAAGCCTTTCTCATGTGGAGAAAGAATGCAGAGAATGAATTCTGAATTTCTGTAGGAAAAGAAAGATGACAGACTTCTCTCCTCCTCTGTGTAAACTGTGAGGAGTTTGTCACATCCCAGGATAATTTAGTAGGAGGTACCTCTAGTCCAGCTTCTGGCATGCAGTGGGATCAGATATGAGGGCAGAGCTGGCTGCACAGATCTTTATTCCACCTGGTCTTGAAAACCTTTAAGGATGGAGGTGGCACAATCTCTCTGGGCAACCTGTTCCACTGCTTCACTGTCCTCACAGTGAGAGTTTCCTCATATAGTCACTTTAAGCATCCCTTGTTTCAACTGATAATTGAATCTCATCCTCCCATCATGTGCCACTGTGAAGAGTCCAGCTCTGGTCTCTTGATATTGTACAGCCCTTTAGTCAAATTATTTTTTTTTTTTCAGTTTTATCTCTAATGTATTTGTCCTTGGGTGCCAGGAAAGCATCAATACTTCCATTTTCACAGGTGGAGAACTAATCTCAGCTAAGTGAATTTATTAGATTATTTAGATGTCCTGTTGATCTGACAGTCAGGTTTAACTCACCTCCAGATTTAGACACACAAATTCAGCTTTCTGCATCGTGGATGCCTTCACATGAAGTGAGCGTCTAAGCTCCCATTATACTCAGTGGAGGTGAGGGCAAACCAGCCATCACAGCTTACAGGTCATTTGTCTCACACCTCAGTACACTTGGCTATCTTGTCCTCTGGAGCCCACTGCCTGTACTGAGTAGATCTCCACTGGCTATAGTGGCCTTGGCTCACACGTAGCCACTTGCACTGCAGAGTCGCAAACTTGTTCCTGAACCTGGAGCTGAATCCCACCATAAGAAACTGGCTTGGATTGATAGAGGAATTCAGTAGCAGAGCATCATTTGATCTCACATATCTCTCGTCCATGCTGGATGTCCTACATGCTGGAAGAGCTGCTCTGTTTCAGAGGAACTCTGTGACTTTGTCCTGTGAATATCAGAGGACGGGGTGGCACAGTTTGTTCAAAGCAGCGCTAGTAGACAATGGTGCACAGTTTTTTTTTCTTATGTACAAAGTTTGTTTGACAGCTCTGCAGCAGCATTTTCTATGGCTTCCAGTTCACTGGCATTGGGCCTAAACACTGTGATTTATTCTCTCAAGTAATTTACTTAAAACTCTGACAGCCTCCTTTAGAACTGACATGTGGAAATGACAGTGAATTCAATATTGAACAAAATTAATGCCTGTTACAGAGGTGAATTCAATGCACATGAAAGTAGAGTGACAGTTGTAATTATTTAACACTTCTTTTAAGGGAAGAATAGTTGCTCTGATCATAAAAAGCTTTAGAAATGCTAATTCCTTTTGTGGTTACTGAGATGAGTGCACTATTAAATATATGAAATAAAAAATACCAAAAGAGGTGTAAAATATCTTTGCTGTTCAGAGAATTTTGCTCTGTGGTATTTGGCTGTACCTCAATGTCTCTCTGTTCTCTAGCTCCTCAGGCTCTATCAGACTATGTTCCCCAGTGCTTGTCTTGCATTACTAGTTTGGTGTCACCCCAAGGAGTCTGTGTCCCTCAGGATGAGTTTTTTTGCTTAACAAAGCCAAGAAAGCAATGAATGATCAACTGGAAGTAAACGCGGTATCACCCTGGCCTTTGCTAGTGGTCAGATAGAGTGATAACTGGTGTTTGGAAAACCTCTCTTTGGAGTTTAGAAGTTTCTTAATTATTTCTAAAAAAAAAAACCCTATAAGGAGGCATAGTGCAATGGGTATGGGGAGAGACAACACCATCCCCTCTTACATTTTTAGCATCCTGGGAAGATAAAGTTGGTGGAATTATGAAAAATGAGAAAATTTAGAAATGTAAAATTGTAATATAAAAACCCCAGATAACTCCATCTCTCTGCTACTTCTGAAACACCCAGGTCTCCCTTTTTCTTTCCATTTCTACTTCTTGACCTTCATGACAAAAATTCTGAAATGGAAAAGGCAAAAATCTTAGAATCTTAACATGTGTAAGGCTAGGTATTTCCAATGTGCTTGGTGCTGCAGTGATTTCATCTACATACAATTCTGGTTGCTCACATTCAATGAAGTTGAAATCTACTGAGCAAGGAAATGTTAGTAGGATGGTTGGTCCTTTCTGATGTATCTATATAGCAAAAGGAAAGTAGAAACAGCTTTTTTAGTTTATCCCAGGTATTTAACTCTTCAGAGAGACAATATTTATTCTTATATGAACATTAGGAGGGAAACAACCTCTTGAAGATAAGTAGCATGAAAAGATGGAGCTCAGTAAGTTTATCCTGGTTCTAGACATTACAGCAATGAAATTCTGGAACAGCCTTCCAGTAGGAGCCATGGGCTAAGGAGCTTACTCCTCCTGGATTATGGCAAGGGAGCATAAAACATGAGTGTGTGTGACAGAACACTGAAAGAGTACGTCTATTTTGCTCAATAAAGGAGGCCATGGAACAAGCTCATGTTTCCCACCCCTCTTTGTTATTAGTTTACTTCTTAGTATTGCTTTGGTCTACGCCAACTACCACTCTCAAAGATGAAATTCAGACACAGTTTCAAGCAGCGTTTCCTTCAAGGCTTCTGCCTCAAAAATTATATAAACATGATTGCACCAAGGTGGGTTTCCATGGCTCTCCATAGTTCTCAAAGGCTATCACAGGGAGTTTTGCACCCATAAACATGCTGTTATGCTGCTTCCTGGGGAAGTTCAGCTACTGCATGGTCTCTTGCTGGCTCTCATTTCCAGAGCCTGTCCACACTGTAAGACAATGTAGGTCTCCCAAGTCAGTGCCTGCAAATTCTCTGTCCCACTTAATGGTCTCTTGACCACCTTGGGAGAGGAGGTTACTCATTTCAGGTGATACAAAATTAACCTCTGTATCTGTACAATTACTTGACCTCTGTTCCCAGTCAGTGGAAGAAAGGGTAAGAGGCCATGGGAGGCTGTACAAGGTCTCAGGATCTAGTGGAAACGTTTAGGAGTCAGGCAACCTGAGTCCATATTTCCTATCAGTGTGTGACATAGCATCTTCCCTAATTTTCCCTGCTAGGATCATTGATTGACACAGATCAGAGTCAAGCCTATGTGCATACCAGTATGTAGGGAGTGGGCACTGTGGGCACTGACACTCAAATGCTAACTAGAAAGCAGCCAAATGTGATCACTTAGACATTGCCAGATCCCATAATGTTTCTTCAAATCATATGGTCTCTCTTTCTAAAAGTGGGGGCTTTCGGGGGTCTTTGGGAAGCCAATGGTACTCACACCAGGTTCCCAAAAGATTGGCTTCATTTCTACCTGTCACTCTGCCCAGCCTAGACTGGGCATTAGTGAACATTGGAACAGGCTTCACAGAGTATCCTTGGGTAAGAGACTATCACCTGTCATTGATTTTTCCATTTTCTGAAAATAATTGGTCATGGTTAGGTGTTCATTCAGGGCAGTGCTGCATGAAAAGCCTGAGGCATCTGACTGCTCGGTTCAGCTCAAAGAGTGAGTTGCGTGACATTCAGCTGACTGAATAGCTGTTATAGGTAGCTCCTAGATCAGCTGTTCACTCTGGCATCTTCCTGAAACTATCTATTGAGCAATCTCAGTTAATGGCTGCTTTTGCAAAAATTGTAATCTTATACAGTTGTGAGCTGGAGAAGACCTACATTTGTAAGACCTACATTTATGGGATGTTCTTGTTAGTAGTCCAACCAGTTCAACGACAGGAAGAATGGATTACACAGAGGCTGCATATTCTATTCCTTTTCAGAAAATGATATCCCCATTTCACCCTTATTATCACTAGAGAGCAACAGTTTTCCTACCCTTACATGTATGCTCTTTAAAGTGTAACAAGCCACCGGATTTCTCTGTGGCTCGGGCAAAGGCAGAATTGGAGGGCTAGTGGCCAGCTCGTGGATAGTAAATGAGAACTGATGGAAAAGGAACGATGGAAAAACATCAGGAAGCCCTGAGTTTTCTCTTTCTTTTCCTCCTCTTTAGTGCTAGCAGGGGACACTAAGCTGTAGCCCAAACCCCTGCATTTGGGAAGGGCATAGACTTACACTTCATCTATTGTCTACCTAAGATGTAAAACAACAGTGTGGCCCTGAGTTTGGATTTTTTAGAGCTTCTGGCCATAAAACAATAAGGGTCTGAAGTTCTTTCATCGCTACACTGCTACCTTTCAGGATCAGTTGTTATCATGGGCACGTACAGCTGAGGAAGATGTACTACTGAATTTAATTTTTGAGCAGCTTAGGTGCTGATAGCCACTGAGATTTATATAAGGTTGTGACATTTATAGCTCACTTTTTGAAACACTGAAGCTTGTTCTAGAATATTTTACAGTTCTTCCTTTTTTTTAGTAAAAATATTTTTTTCTAAAAAAAAAATTTTTAGTAAAAATATATTTTTCTAAAAAAAAATTTTTAGAAAAAACTAAACCTGGTATTTTCTATTTATTCATTTCATCAAGCCTAGTTTTTATTTGACTTGCAGAAACAGAAATAAAGGCAACTATCTCCCACTCTCTTTTGTTTAAACGCAACTAATAGCATATGTAGTTTAACCAGCCCAGGCATCAGGTAGCTGAAACAGAACTTTTTTTTTTATTGATGTCAGGTAAAATCAGAAAATAAGCTTATTAATGAAAACTATGATTAATGAACTATTTTGCTTTATACATATATATATTGCTTTATATAGGTCACGCAGGAAGAGTGTGGGTAACTCTTTTGGGATTGAAACAACAACTGGATGGCCTGATTTCTTGGAAGGAAGGTGTGCTTGTCTTGTGATTTCTGTTTAATACAAATTCAGATTGATTAGTTTCAACTATAAGATTTTATGTTACATGTTATTCTCATATCCAGTCTTGATTTACGTCTGTATTTAAAATCTAAAGGTCCACAGCTCACTGTCCTTTTAAAGTCCTTAAAGAATCCTCATCCCTGTTTTACATGAGGAAAGTTTCTTTATCAGATAATTACAGATGATCATACTATCTAGTTAGAATTGGCCACAGTAGATAAATATATTTTAAATTCATATATTTGTATCTGAAATTCTATTTAAATTTATTTTGAAGTTGTAAAGATTTCATAGAGGTTAGAGAGGAAGTATGGAGTTTTCAAGCAAAAATAAAAGCCATATCTACTCTTTGTATGCTGAGGATCTTCCACCAATCAGGTAGAGGCACTCTGCAATTCACTTTTATAACAAGATCCTCCAGAATTATTTTGCATTTACTGCAGAATTGGATCACAGATGAAAGAGTATGAACATGCTCTCTGTTTTTATAATCAAAATTTCTGACTACTTTGTAATTATCTAAGTGTCTTTGGGCTACTTTGAAGCTGTCCATTTTTCTGGGTAATTGACCTAATATATATAGGCCAATGATTAATTTATTGGCTTTTGGATTTTACGGGAAACATCTTCTTGGATTTTAATCTGATTTGAACAGACAAGGAGCATGTTCTTATCTGTACTCTCAGGAGGAGTGGAGTAGCAAAGTCCCTCCCTTGCCTTTTGATTACATTTAAACTCACTACTCATGCTTTAATTGAATTTTTATCAAATGACTTGAAGCTTCCAGGCAAATGAACCAAGCTTAATTTTTGTGTTTATTATCTGCTAATATGAAAAGTACACAGTTATCAATTTGTCTTATTTGTCTTAGGCCAGTACTGTCATAATTTTTGTCAACAGAGGAGAGCATTCCTTATGAATACCACATCTCAGAGCCTAGGGACTAATTTGTAGTATCTGTTAGCCACACAAGCATGCAGGCTCAGTCCTACCCTCCTGCTAAGCAGCAGTGAATTTCTGTCTGTGGAAACACTGGAGAAACACATCAACTATGGCAAACCAGGGCCCTCTGGGAAGAAATTAATTCAAGCAGTATTGTACGATAAGCCAATCTATGCCTCCAAAGTAATATTCTGTACATCACTGATGCCTTCAGCAGGAACTTGAGAAACCAGTTTGCCAAGAGTGAATGTTAAGTGTAAACATTTTTCTCAGCCATGTTCCATGATATTTCTTCCTGGTCATTGCATATCTTTTTTTCTCTACCAGGTGTGCCGAATTTGCCAGTTGGGCTCTGTCTCTCTTGAGATTTTTATGTGGGCCAAAGATCCTCCAAAATCTAAGCTTCCATACAAATATGCCTCTAATGCATGGTCAATCTGAACTGTGTATAAGTACAAAGTACAGGTCATCTTTACATTTTTTTCACTAGTCACTGAACTTTTTGCAGTATCGAGGTGGAATTAATTTGATCTTAAACTCAAATGTCCTGTCTAAACCAGCTGCTTGGGCTTGGACTCCCTACAGTTAATGGGGGGAGAAAGGTACCTTCAAACCTGTTATCCTCTGTGTCTCACACACATGCCTTAAGATCTAATCTTAAACATCCACGGTGATCCCGGAACCATTTCCCTTAATTGTTTCATTGGCTTCATGGGTAGTAATGATGATGCAAGTGCTACAGAAAATATACGCGGATAAGAGAAAAAGGAAATGAGAGAAAGACGTGGGGAAAAAAAGGGAACAGACAATTTTTCTACAGACAATAAACAAAATAGTAAAATGAAACAAAGGATACAAATAGCAGTGGTCCTGAAAGGCATTAATTTTTTCCTCTGAATGAGGTGGCAAGGCACTGAATAAATAGCAACATTTAGTTATTATTTTAGGGCACCTTCTGTCCTTCAGCTCTGCGCATGTGTCCTGTTGATACCCCTGGGATATGTTGTGTTTTGGTCTGAAGATTAAAGAGCTCTACGTTCCTAAGAGTCTTTCCTCTTGGGTAACTTGGATGCCTTTTTTCCTTCTTCCCTAACATGATCTTGTATCTCCCCGCTGTCATCTCTGAAGTCTGGATGTGATTCCCCAGTTTCTGTCTCTGATCGTCTCTTATTTTTGTAACTGTGCCTCCTGAAAGTATTAGAAACCATCTGCCACTGGTTAAAAGTGACCTGTTTCTCTTTACCCTTGTAGTTCAGATCCTTGCTCATCCTTTCTGAGAAGTTAAATGCAATTATTATTCTGCCAGAAAGCAAGTGAGTCTCTTGAGTGCTCTGAGAGCTCTGGGAGGCATCAGGGTACCACAACGCCGTATGAACATTTAGAATTGATCATCCAGTGCAGTGCACCTGAGGAACTGACATAGTCTTAATCAAAATAGGCCTCCATAGAGCCAGGCTACTGTGTTCATGCCACGGAGGTGAGAGCATGTGGTTCATTGACTGTTGTGTCTCTCTGATGGAGGAGAGAGAAAGAGAAAAGGATATTCCTTCTCTTAATTTCTCAGTAGATCCCTAAACCTCCATAGAGTTGAGGGGGCTTGATGTTTTAGACCCCAGGTTCTCATTAGTTTGGAATATTATGGTTGAGATTGTTATCCTGAGTCAGTGATGTCTTAGGGAGGAAAGAGCTTTTGTTCACAGTACTCCAGACATCTGTAGTGGGTGGCTGAGCTGTGCCCACACCTCCTACCAGACTCACCAGTAGCGCTGCTTGCCCTGGTGGAATTGGCATTCCTCCTACCTGCCCAAGACTGATTTTTGCAGTTCTCCACACTTCAAAAAAATACTGTGCTATCTCAGGGAAAGGTTTAATTATAGGTTTGGGGGGTGGTAGTGGTGGTGTTTTGATCTTTCTTTATATTTTTAGGATCTTTCTTACTCTTCGGTACCTGAAGGCTTTGTTCTTTAGAAATGCTGGGCAGGCAATGGAAGACACAGAAACAGTTTCTCTGCCTTCCCCATTTATGCAGAAAAGAAAGAACCAGTGAGCCAGGGTGGGTTCAAGCAGGTAATCTCTCCTCACCTGACTTTGCAAGCTGACTTTCTGGATCTACTTAGTCTCATAAGATCCTGTTCATAGATCTTGAAATGGTGACCATTATTTTACCAGTTATAAGAGTTGCTCTTCCATCTGACTCTCCAAATCCAGGAGGATTCATGGAAACCACACCTCACGTCCAGGATGTGAGCAAAAGATGTTGTTTATTGACACAAAAGAAGCAATTAAAAGATGGTAACAATTGAATTAGATGGCATCTTATGCTGCTTCTGCTGCTGGGACCCCCAGAGTGATGGCATCAGATGGACCTCATCTTTGGTGTACAGCGCTCTGCACAGTCCCATCTGCAATGAGGCGTGGGCCGACAGGGCTTCCCCACTTTTATTCCAGCACATGCTCTTTTTGCATTCCTTCCTTTGTAGCATGAACAGCTTCTATACCATCCAGCTGCGTGTTGTTTACACAGAGCTAACTACTGCTAAACTTGTGGCCAGACCTTTGCTCACAGCCACTAGCCCCTGATGATAACAAATACCTTCCATGTTTCTGCTAGTTGCCATTTAATGAAAGTTATTTTCTCCCATAAATTTTTGTAAGTTTATGGATTTTCCCTCTGAATATTTTCCCCCTGCACCTTTATGAATATCAGTCTTAATTCAGAAGCTCAGAACACCCACAGTCACTAAGCTAAAAGTAAGATATTTTTGCATTTTTCATTGACTCTGACTCTAGATAATTTTTAGTGTGTATGTGACTGAGACAGAGCAAAACTCAAGCTCCCTGGGATTTTAACATTGTAACCATCCTGCTGAAAATATTTTTGACATCTGAACACTTCAATTTCTTTCTGAGGTCTAGTTAGTCTTAGGTCTAGACCAACTGGCAGGCTCATCATAATATTGGTGTACTTTGGTAGTGCTAAGAGAAGTGTGAAGAATCACTGGAGGAACTGCAAGTGCTATCTGTCTTGCAGGTTTATTTTAATCTTTGTAGAAGCAATTCTGCTTCAGTGCCACTGAAGTTCTTGTGACAGATCCACAACATAAATAAATTCTACTCCTCTCCATAGAGAGCTTGCTTTTTATCTCAAAAAACCAAGCCTAAGGGAAGACAGTACAATATTTTATAGGATCTGTGTGGAAGCCTATCTTTTTGGTTGCTGCTGCCAAAAAAAAGACAGGAAGAATAAAAAACCTTCAACCACCTCATTCATTTCTTCTCCTCACTCTTCAGATTTAGCACTAATCTAAATGAAGTTGCAGCCTATTGAACCAATAGGATTTTTTTTGCCACAGACTGAAGAATATCATTCTTTGTTTGCAACTCTATATTCTTCTAAAAATGAAAAGAATCAGCAGATCTGCTTTTAGAGTAAGAATTCTCTCTTTGGATACATCACAGAGATGCTGGATTTCAAGTCACTACTGCTGCCGGTAAGAAGCCGATGCAACAATATGTTTCTTTGCTATTACACTGTACGTTTGGTATCACAACACATACTCCAGAACTCAGAATTACTTCAGCTACTGGTAGTTCCTGTGTCAGATTAAACAGGACTTTCCTTAGCTCTGGCAGAGTTCTAGAAACACATGCCTCCTATACCACTACACCACTCAAAATCTATAAAGTCACAGGAAAAAAGTCTTCTCCAGTCCATAGTAAAGAGTATCTGTAAAGCTTGAAATCCTTTCTCTTCTATATCCACAGGGCATGAGGGCTGAGACAGCAAAAGGTATGCTTCTCCCTGCTTTAAAATGTATAGAGTTTCACACCTTGCTGGAAGTACTGTCTAGCAGAATCAGACCTGAAGAGAAAGGAAAGAAAAGGAGACAGATTGGGATGCAGCCGCTGACAAAGGGGCAATAGAGACTCGCTTTATTTTGCAACATATGCTCCTGGTTTGTTTGCGTTCTGTAATAAAACTGGGGGAAAAAATTACCTCTAATGGCATTTATAGAGGTTGTAAAGATGCAGAAAAATGGGCAGCTGTTAGTTATGATTGTGAATGATAGCAAAGCCTATTGTAGGAACAATACAGGAAGTTGTGTAGTTAAGATACCAGTAACAGATACATGATCTGGATAATGACCTAAAGAAAGGGCCAAAATCGGGTAAGATGAAGATCTCTGACTCCCTATCTTTTTGGTTACTATGTGTGCTTCTGGTATACTCCTCTCGGATGGAATAATGGATTTTCACACGCTTTGTGGGTGAACTGAAGAAACTTGTGCTGCAGAGATGACATCAGATGGTCAAAAGTCAAAAAAGTCTTCTCAGTTTGATATAATATGGTCGATGAGTCTCTTGCATGATGTTGATTTGCATAGAAGGTCTCCCCAGGGGAGGCACTAAAACCCCCAACACATTCCCAGTTTGCAGTTTGTTAATTTCCCCTATAAAGGCACAAGTTTCAATATGTATAAAAAATGGTAGTGAGCAATACCACCAGCTCATTCTCAGAGTGCTTCTGAGCTCTTCCCATAGGATCATATTGGAGCTAAAATGATTCACTTGTGTTATGTGACAACAAAGAACTAAAATAAATTGAAGACTGCTGCATGCTCTGTAAAGCTCCTAGAAACAAAATGGATTTGTGGTCTGATGTTTATTTCCTGAATTTCAATTGAAGAATGGATTTTTTCCTAGTTTCTTGGGGCTGGGGGAGAGGGAAAAGGGCCTTCCTCAGGTCTCTGTAAGTGCTCTGGAGATGGCTTGCCATGGGCCTCTTCTCCAGAGAACTTGCACACAGTTTGGGACAATCCAGAAGAGGTATGTTGTACTGGGAAGTGAAATGTTTTCCTTTTATCTCCCCTTCTATCTTGCTCCTGCTCACAACCACTCCCTGCACCGAAATCCCAATTGTTATTAAATGATTAGGTTACTAACATAGTCAGTTCTGCCTGGATAACTAGGCATGTAATAGCTGAAAAATACCACTCTAGGTAGAAATATGATTTCTTAACTTGTGTGTTTACCTTCTATTTCTATCATATGATCACTTATTATTTTCCAATTAATACAATGTATTAAGACATGTTGTCTGCAGCCTCCAGTGCCTTCATGTAGCAGAACAATATATGACAGAATCCTTGAAAAAAAAGCTGTAGATTAACCTGTACTTCAGGCATATACACTACTTTGTCTGGCCATCACTAGTATGAAACCGTACAACTTCAATAAAACCAGTAGATTTCCAGCAGCAGATGTGTTTACATAAATTATCAAATATAAGAGTGACTGTTTACTGGTATGCATAAGTTTGCTATGTAGTTAACTGAGTCAGGATGCTTTAAAGGAAGCCAACCCTGTAGGTGCTTGCTTGGTTGAACTGGCTTTGTGCTAGCATTCGTGCTAGGTAGCTAAATGCTTTGACCTTTAAATTTTCTAGGCTGTGGTTTTTGTATCTGCAGAACACGTAAGGCTCTAAAATCCAATCATTAATGTCCAAGAAAAGGTTCTATATGCAGTAAGATTCCTAGAAATTGCATGTTATGCTGAGATAACCCAGACCTCAAAGGTGGTTCATGAACCAATTGTCAGTGACCCAACAAAAGTGTTATCTCACATGAACACAGTCCTTGGGGTGTGTTGTTGGAATAATTAACTGGCAACTAGAAAAAAAAGTGCTGTGTGCAGGACTACATGTAGTTAATCTTTTAAGAAGCATAATTTAATTTTCTATTAGAAGTGGTTTAACTGAAACTTTCAAATTTTGCTTAGGGGAAAAAATGTACAAGTTTTAGACAGATTCTTAAAAGTCTTCAGATGATAGAATGACAATGAAAATCTGGCCTTCAGTCCATGTGTTTTCTGTGGAAATGTAAAATATGTAAGTTATATTCTGTTCATTTCTGCATAATTACATATCCCCCCAAGGAATGAGCTTTAGTAAGATCCATTTTTGCATATTAATTTCTTAGCTAGACCATTTAATCATAAACTTGAGAAAAGAGTTACATTTAATCACTGTTAGAGAAGTAGGAGCTTTAGGAAAGGGATGGCAGGGTGGAGGCAGACTGATTGGCTAGGGAGCCATTCACCTTCAGGCCACTCGTTCCCACTGAGGCCTCCTCAGGAATAGCCAAGAGCAGGTCCTGTCTCACGGTGTTTCCTTGCTTGGTAGAAATGAACTTGCAGTCTCAAGCCATCACCTTTGCCTCAGCTGTGACTTGGCAGCTTCAGAAGACAGTCAAAAGCCTGGCTGGCTATGGAAATAATAGGGCTAGCTAGAGAAACTGCTATTCCCACCGGGGAGGGAAGCCTCGCCAGTGTGAGGGCCACTTGCTCCATCAAACTGCCTTTTCTGCAAACAGCCAGAGGACTTCATTTCCCACCTTCTACCAGCAATCTTCCCATGCCAACTCCTTATTAGGATCTATTTTGTCTAAGATGTCACGCTTACAGTCACAGATACAAAAGAAACCCCAACAACCACACCATTATTTTTGCCCATGGTCTGTGGTATTGACAGGTAAGTGCTGTTCCCTCTTGCCTGTATCGGGTGATCAACAAATGGCCTGTCCTATGCCCATCCTTGCTCAAAACCCATCAGGCTTCTCAGTATCATCCCTGGTTTCCCACAGAAATGAGATTTCATACAGTTTATGCATGGACTGGCACCCTGTGCCACCGTTGGCCAAGTCCAACCCATATGGCTGAAGGGAGCTATCTCAGCTGTAGTACCCTCCAACAGGTCTTGCTAAAATAGTTGGCTGGGTGGAGGGAAGAAAGTGTACATGCCTGGACTGTGAGAAGGGCTGCAACATTCACCTAAACCACGTATAGAGTCCAAGAAGCAGAGCATGAGAGAGAGCACAAGGAAGAGCAAGAGCATGCGTAAGGATACCCCTCTGCTTGCTGCCGCTCTCAAAAAGGTTCATATCTAACACACAGTTTTTCAGTCGCCAGAATGAATCAACTCAAAGATGGAAATCCAGGGGAAAACAGCCTATATTAGCTCTGCAGCTCATCAGCCCTCTGGTGTAATTGCTTCAGTGACAAGGCAGGGACACTATTTGATATGTCTCTATATTTTACACGAGTCACACTCTGAGCTAGTTAAAAGAACTTTTCTTGGTATTTTATGAATCATACTATTTAGACATGTTTAAAAGCTATCAACTGCTTTCTGTCATCAAAGGAGCACAACATTGTCTTCTGATCTTCAGAAATAACAGATCCAAGGATAAGTAAAACAAACTTTTTTTTTAATTACTGAGGCTGAGTAAAGCATACTTTAAGGGCTCTAAAGCTGATAGCGATAGTTGTATGAAGTAGAAAAATTTTAGTTCTATAATCTTGCTTGTATGGGTATGTCACACAAACTCAGATGAGGTCAGTGAAGATAAGAGACACAGAGTGAATGAATAGGAGACAAATATCATAGAATTGTAGAATCATTTACGTTGGAAAAGACCCTTAAGATCATCTGTGTCATGTAGCAGGTTCTTCAGTCCTCAGAGTTAGGTTTGATGCCTTTGCTTGAAGGGAGGAGAAGTAACAACTTGAAAAATTCAAGTTATGTGAAACATAAAAATACTTTCAACTTATGCCCTTTCTGCTGTACAACTGAAATGAGGTGGCTTTCATGTAATTTTAAATTCATTGCATTTTGAAGTATGGGTGAAATGAACTGAAACACGGAAGTACATTTTCTTCTGTAGCACTCTGGAAAATAAGCTGTTGCAGTCAGTCATTTTCTGGAGGGAAAAAAAATCCTATTATGCTGAGTTTCTTATTTGATGCCAAGCTAGTCTGCTTGGCAGAGTTAATCAAACATTGATTCTTGGACTAATTTTCACTTTACTGTGTGAATGTGTGATAGCAGAGAGAATAGTCTGTACTGATGAGGTATGCACACTGGCTTGCTCTCTGTCTTTGCCTTTGCAAAGCTCAGGAAAGCTTTGAACTCAAGCCACGAGGGAGCTAGAAGGAATTAAGAGGCAAGTCCAGTGATCAGAGGCAGCAGATAGAACTGTTATGTGCAGTCTAGACATTTGTCATGTAAGTATTTAGTCTGGGAAAAACCCCTATGGCTTGTGTTGCTTTCTGATGTGGATGCCTTTTGGGGAGCTGTGTGTGGTCAGCAGCCACAGCTTTTCCTCTTTACAGGAAGGAGGATAATTCTTCCTAAGCAACATGAATTCGTGAGATGCTGTTGTTGCAACAGCACAGCACGCTGAGGTTTGGGCACTGCTCTTGAACTGAAATTGTCAGTGTTGCCCCAAGTCAGGCACATGTGGAGTTATCCAGGTATCGAGTCATTGCTCTTTTCCTGTGGGAAGCTGACCTGGGATACTCAGTCCCTGCAGCTTCTCAGTGGGTGTACAACATGAGCAAAACACTGCTCTTTGTGACATATTCTCCTGCTGTGGTGATGACATTTTCCTTTCTACACAACCATCTAAACTCTTTCTATGCTGAGTCATTATCCTTCCCTCCATCTCTTATTCCCTGGGTTACTGCAAATCTGCAGAATCCCAAGCAGTCAAAGAAACTCACTGTATTTTTCAATATTCCCTTGCAAGTTATGTCACCTCTTTTTGTCTTCTCTCTCTTCCTCTCTCTAGGGTCATTCTTAACTTTGCACTGGTTTCTTTTCTGTCCCACCAAACAAACTTGTAACTGTCAAGGCAAAAGCTTTCTTCTTTACAGCTTCTGCCATCTGGAACAGCCTTCTTGTAAATCTGTGCCCCACCGGTTCACCATTTCATTTTTTTTTTTGGTCATACGAAACCAAATCCCTTCTCCCATCTCTTTCTCTTGGTTCATCGCTCCCTCCAAGACACTGTAGCTTTTCACGCTTTAACTATTTTCTAACTTCGCATCTGAGGCCTGAACCCTGAGTCTAATATTCAAAAGCTTGGTCTTCTGTCCTTCCTCAGGGTATTTTGGAATTGGAAGATGTTAAACCTGAACAAAGTTCTGTTAGGTGGTTTCTGAGAGACTGTTAAAAAAGAGACAAATTTACAAATGTTTTAATAAGATGTAAGACCAGTTGAAATGCTCCCAAGTGTTTGTTGTATGGTTCAGGAGAGAGTTTGTTTTAGAAGAAATACATTTTCTCCTTCAGTGAAAAGAGCATTTTAGAACCCTGTAAGGAATTAACTGATAACAAAAGTCATTGCTACTGGACATTGTCCAACTGGAGGTAAATTGCAAACATCACTAATTAGTTGAAAAGCAAAGATGAGATTTCTTCTCATTAAAAAAAAATACAAAGAGCTGTCACTCATAAGATTAAAGAGAGATCCCTTCTCTACCTGTCGGAGCCGATTGCCTACAAAGGCTCAAATCAAGGGTTCACGCATGTTCCTTCATTGTAACAAAGATATGAATAAAACGCCTAGCACTCTCTTTCAGTGCCTGTGTCTCTGTAATGCTAATAACGGTTGGAATGTTCTTCCATTAGGGCATGAGGGATTTAAATCCATAAATAACTTGAGTGAATAGAAATGATTTCCCATCCCTCAAGTGACCAAATAATTGATTTTTTTTATTACTTACAAAGAGGGAAGGTGCCATTAATATTGAACGGGAACATGTCTGAATGGATCTCATGTGATTTTTGCAAGAACAGCAGCCCCTCTCTGTAGCTGGAGAATGCCTGCTGTACACTTAAAACACTTCACAGCCTTTGTGTGCTAAGGTTAGTGGTGAGGGCTAAAGCAGCAAAGTCAGTACACATGGTAGATTATATAAAATGCATTTATTTTTGTAAGAAAGTCAGGGCCTCACACCGCCAACATTTCAATGAAACATCACAGATGTTTTAACAAAATAAAGTGATCCGTTCTGTATCATGAAACTAGAAGCTGATGAAATGGAGAATGAGGTGAAATGTCTTAAGCAAAAAAGTGTTTTATCACACATTCAAATGGAACACAGCGTGGCTTATTCATCCATCTTTCTGGCTGTATGTGAGCAGGACAGAAGAGCAGCACCCCAGGGAGCTGGGTTTCATGGCCTCTGTTCTGTTCCATATACACAGGCTGGCTGTAACCTTGAGGTGCAGATTTTGGAGGACAGTTTCAAGATCAATTTTTCCAATTCAGCTTCTCTAACTGGAGCCTTAGCTGATATTACTTGCCTGTCAAGGTTTGTTATATGGGGTGTTGCCAGCCACTGCATTGGTATGAAAGGAGCTTTAAATGAAAGCTGAGGACATGCACTGTATTTTTATTCTGAAACCATCTGTGTGGAAGGACAAGTAATTAATTCAGCATGAAAATTAAAAGGCATAACTGGAATCTGTTAGAGCAAGTAAACAGACTCGATAGCAGACTGCTGCCCAGGGGGGCTCTGCAGCCTGAGTCCTGGCTATGAGACCCCCGCCAGTGCAGTGCCTTTGCAGTAAAGTGCTTAGGCACCATAGGTACCTTCTGCTCACATCAGCAGGGAGACCACCAGCCCGGGATGGAAACCTGACTGAGAGGCAAGGTCAGTACCCAGACGGTGCCATATCTGTGGCTTCAGCTGCACTACCGGTACCTGAGCTGGTTAGTTAGGACATACCTGAAAGATACGAACCGTGGGCTGCAGCCTACCGCTGAAAATTGCCAAATCCAGACCTGCCAGCATTGCCAAGTCTGAAAGCAGCCAGCTGGCCGTACTCTGATCAATTCTGTATCACCTGTGACACGGGGCAGCTCAGACCCACACGGCTGACCTGTGCCCTGACTCTCCTGGGACCGATGGGTGCCACAGAGCCGTGCCTCCTGGAGAACAAAATTTCAGTTGATTTCTGCTAAATGTCCTAAAATAGCAGCTTGCTGCCAAAAGCAAGTACTGGCAGCTCTATATCTTTTCATTAATTCCTAGCTGAGGTTGGTGAGGACAGCTAATGCCCCTAGGTCTCCCTCCCTGTAGCCTCAAATCCTTCCATCGCTAGAACTGTGCAGGGCTTCTCAGCCCTTATCAGCCTTCCCACATTGCATGGCAGTCTCTACTGTAAAATCAGTCTTTTGTTTCCATGAAGACGAAGAAAGTCCCAGAATCTAATAAGCGGCTGTGAGTGACTAAAACACAGCAACACTGATTCACCTTCACTTGCAGATTGCCACTTCCTAGTTTGTTTTTGTTGCTTGTTTGAATCTCTGTCAGCTCCTCTCCACAAGTGGGAAAAATCCACACACCCCTACTGCTGGTAATGAATTACAAAACCAGACTAGCTGACAAGGTATTTTCTAACTGAAAGGCTTTTGTGCCAGGGTATTTCTTTCATATGGAGTTGCGCAGAGAGTGGCACAGAGACCTAACAATGAGTTTACTACTACTAAATAACTGAAATGCCACATGAAATGTCAGCGGAGGAGATCTTGAAGTAATTATACCCACAAAAACTTCCATTTATAACGTTACTTTCCACCAGAGACAAGGGGCCAGATTCTGTATCCAAGGTAACTCCACAAAGCACTTCAGAGACAGACTGAATTTGTACTTCAGCAAAAGATAGTGCAATTGATATTATTAATTTCCTCTTGCAGTAGTAGCCCACCGGGAACCTGGAAAGGACTTGCCAAGTTATTTCATATGGTAAACTGAGGTAAGCTGAATAAAGGCATACTTTACTGGCCAAGCCTATTGAGGAACATCCAAAAACAACTGAGATTTCTTATACCGAACAGCAGCATCACTGCTGCAGCAGGTTTGTTAGATTCTGTCTATCATGGTCCTTGTTGAAACTGAAATCACTGCAGTTAGACATTTAAAAAATCTGTGCCATGACCTTTTTTAACTTACCGTCACAAGGAAGATGCAAAGGCATAGGAGCTTCAGCCTTCACCTTTAGAGCGTGTTCAGGGTGGCAGCACAAAGTGCAGATCTACTGTAGTTTATTCCCGTGCAGCACAGTCCTTTAATTCCTCAGTTCTCATTATAATCCAGTAAATAAAAGATATTTATAGCCAGATGAGAAATATGGAAGAAGGATGAGAGGAATAACAAATTTAAAACTATATAAAAGTTATACCCACTTAATAAAATTTACATACCCACTTAATAAAACTCTACACAATGGAAGCCCTTGCCAAGACAGCAGTGAACAGGATATTTTCACAGTCTTGCTAAAGTGGTTCCTATTCACTAATAATTTTGTTAATGTGACGCCAAGTCACACAGGACTTAGTGTCCATAACTACAGGCAGGGAAGCTCAAGGTACTAAGAGGGGGAAGATGTTGGGTGTCTACAGATATTAAAACTGTATAACGGGGTGGAGCTTCCCAGAAAACTACAACTCCATTCTCTGGAAACAATCACAAGCTCTGTCACCCTATCAAGCCTGTACTGTTCCCTAGGAAAGCAGCCCTGGTGAAAGGCAAGATCCAGCATTTTGAGGCAGCAGAGCACCTGGGGCCCAGAAGTGAAGTGCCAGTGGGTGTAGAGGCACAGCTGGCACCATCCGCGCTTGCACCACATTGCAGTAACCCACAGAGCTGCGGGTGCACGTCTTCAGGGCCCGCTTTTAAACTCACAGTAGTTGGAAGCCTCTCACATTGCATGGGTGAACCTGCACCATGACTCTCTTTGCAGGCTGGAGAAGTTATGTCCAGCTGTAGTCTGTGTAAGCTGACAACCTCTGTAAACGTAGATGCAGGTCTTAGACCAAAACAGCAAAACCTGCTGTGAGCTGCTACAACTCCCAACAGCTATTACAGTGTGAGATGCGTTTTGAAAGAGTGGTTTAGCCTACTGGGCACAGAAGATAACTGTATTTCTTAGGCCCTTTTTCCCCTTATGATGTTAAAATGGATTCTAACTGCATGTTAGGGTAAGTGTGGCTGATGCGTAACGTAACTTGCCCTCGTGATGAAAGGTCTGGGACTGAATAGCAGCATCTCTGTACGGACTAACAGATACGAAATTCAAACTGACTATCTCAAAGTATTCCTAGCAGAAAATGTAAAAAAACAGGAAGGCTTATAAAACCACTGCTTTCCTCTTCTCTCTTTTGATAATAGTTTAAATCAGAATTACATTTGATCCTAGGAAACTGGTTGTATGCAATTTTTGAAATGAGTCCTTAATTCTTTCTGTTCTGTCTTATAACATTCCTTGGTAATATATATACTTCACATTAGAAGAATTATCTGATCTAATTATTTTAGTCCATGCAGCCACATCCTCCCAGTTGCTTCCCTCACCTTTGAATTAGATAATTGCAAACCCTGATGCTTGATAGCCACTAATCACCTCCTTGAGGTATTGATCTGCAGCCTTCAAGTCTCCTAGAGATGAGAAATGACCGTCTAATGACTTGATTTCTGCAAAGACAGATGACTGGGAAACATGCCATACTGAGAGTTTTATATTGGAAATGACATTACCTGCCTCCCAGCTGTGTCTGAAATATAAAAAACATCCCCCAGAATCCCACTGATACACCCTTCTCCCGTGACTCTTGGCTCCGGCTTTTGGATCATCCCCCATTTAACAAATAGCAACACTACAGCACTACCTTTTTCCTTTCACAGCTTTCAGAAATTTATGCATATGTAATCAGAACAAAACCCTTGATGTTTTTATTTCCCTTTTATGTTTTTAGAAGGGTTTCATTAAAGTGTTGGAATCAGAAACTCCTTTTCTCTGTTCATACATACACCCATGTAAATAAATCAGGGAGAGACAGAAGTTCAACACATGAACTGTCTCCTACAGAGATCCAATTAAAGCTTGCTGGGTTAGGTTTTATTCTGGAAAAGACCCAGCCTCAGGTCTTCACAGCTGAATCACAAGCATGTACTTCTGTAAAATATATGCATATACTCAGTGCTTTACAACCTAATTGCAGTCTTGGGGTTATATGATTCACATGTTGCACTGAAGACTGTGTTTCTAGAGGCATTCTGAAAAAAAAAACCCAACCAGATTCAGGACAGGCTGGAGAATTAGAAAGGTTATCAAGAACAAATTAGCACCAAAATTCTTCTGTCTTGTGCCATGCATTATTAAACATTAATAAATGCCTTGGAATGTCTCACTGCTTAATTATCTGTTTTGAAAATGAATTATTAGGGAAACAGACATTTTTAGCTTTAACTAAGTAGGAGACCTTGTGTTTGTGAAGACCTCCGTGTTAAGTCACCCAAGAGAGTGTTTTTGCCTGTAGTTCATATGTAAGTACCTGCCTTTCCAATTATCAAATAATTTGTTTCTGCTGCATGGTCACCCCTGGGTGCAGGATGTTATCACAAGGTAGAGACAGAAAACTTGGTGTGCTGGCAATTTTTAAATAAAACCCTGCCTTTGATTTCTTCCCTTGCAGCCCAGCTTTCTATTTCCACACTCACCGGTTCAGAGGCACGAGGGAATTCTCCAGGTCTGGTGTGTGCGATAAAAAGACAAGGCACCGAAAAATTGACATGCTATGACTGCGGTACGAAATTGGAGCGGTGACCTCACTGCCCCAATAGCTTTTCTTTCACAGAAATCAAGCTTTGATGGAAGAGGCCTGAACACAGTGGTGGAGAATTAGAGGTTTACCTGCTTATATAACTCCTACCCACTCTTTTCCTTCCACCAACTTGTACAGTAGTTATTGTGGGCCCCAACAAAAGTTTGAGGTTTAGGTTAAACCGTTGTAATTTAACAGATTTAATGCAGTTGTGGGGTTCCCAGTACCTACATCCTATCCAATCATCTAATATTTTTGTAAGATGCTACATTCTTCCCTCAGTTATATTTGTGGCAATACATTTCGTGGTTAATTGTATGTTTAAAAATATTTCTTCTGCCTTTGAGTTTCGCAGATGCTCCCTTGAGAGAAGGTAAATAGGAGAATCTAATTTACTTCTCTGTATTGTATATTCTTTTATGTGGCAACCCCCTCTCTTAGGTTTCTCCTTTAAGTCAATAGCCTGTCTTTCTTTACTCACTCTTCACTCTAAAAACCTTTCATCATCATCGCTAGTCTCTGAACATGTTCTAATATCTGCCAGACCCTTTTTTCAGGTTAGGGTTATGAGAAGTGCAGATGATGGTTAGATTGTACAATGGCATTATGGAAGTATAATGAGAAGCAGTGAGAGCAGAGGGACAAGGTACCCTGCGGTAACAAAGGGAAGAGTAAAAGGGAGCGAAAGGAGAAAACGCAATACAGGTAAGAAAAGTAATGGGGCAAGTAAATCATTAGCTACTATGTCATAACAGTACCCAGGGATACCAAGTGAAGGAGGACTGAAGGAGGCAATGATGCTGTGTCAACGGCCTCCCCACACCCTCCCAGGGGCTCACAGGGCAAGGCTTAAATGATTTCCTGTTGGGAATGATTCCCTGTTTCTCTTCTGGGGAAAGTATTGAGCAAATGGTCACAAGGGGTCCCAGCCAAACCACTGGCAGCTGGTAAATTAAACCACCAAGAACTGGAATGAGGGGACACAATGCTGGTGTGTAAGGGGGGCAGGGGAATATATTCTGAAGTTGATGAGGAGAGGTTGCATTGCAGTAATTTCTTCATTCTAACTGAAATGCCTCTGCCTCACTTTGTTATGCCAGTGCTTTAAAACTAATATGTGTATCTGCTTAACTGGCTGGCATGGTGTCCTGGGTAGAAAGTGGTGCACTTTTCTCCTGGCTAAGAGCTTTATACCAATAGATCTCTTACAGCAGACTGATGGATGCTGCCACAGCCAAAGCCCCCCAAGCACAAATGGCAGTGTGAGGTAATTGAGAGAAAGCTCTGTAGTTGTCAAGTCTATCGTTAATATGTTGGATGTAGTCCCTACAGAGAACTGACAGAAAAAGAAGGGATTCCACGAAACAGGTGTAGTGAAGCTGTTGAAGTCCTTACCACAAGATTACATAAAAGCTAGAAGTTTACAGGGGTTCAAACCACAGAAAGTGCAAGGAAGAGAAATCCACAGAGAGATTTTAATTATATAGAAACTTTCTCTCCTTGAAGAAGAGCCTGTGCCACAAGATCTTGGAAGCTGAAGACTCTTAGGGGGAATATTATGTATGTTTGCCCTGTTCTTAAATTCTTTTGGCGGTGAGATGGTGTGACATGGTACATATATTTTGAAATGAGCTGAAAATTTGAATGTATTATGATGTACATACAAAGGATAATTCTGGTGATACCAAAATGGGATATATGGATATATGATCACCACAAATGTTAAAAGGCAACTATTTCTTGCAAAACAACCAATCTCTCTCTTATCTTTATGTTCAGGTTTTAGGAGAGACCTACACACTTTCAAGACAAGAGGCTGGAATCAAAGGGGATAATTCTAAGACGTGAAAGGCATGGTCTCAGAATAAATAGTAGTTTTACAGCACAGTAATTTTGCCACATCCCTTCTCATGCTAAATCATTGCTATTCTATGAAGGAAATGACTTGTCTCTTTTGCTGTTTCACAAATGTTAATAATTTTATCATCTCCCCCCTTGCTAACATTCTCATGTACTCAGCAGGCAGCAGGCACCCTGTTTACCTGAATTGTCTGTGTCTAGTACAAACATAATAGTTAAAAACAGTACTATTGCTCCGAAACTCTTATTAATGTGAAGTCTGCTATTCCTGCTGCAGACCTCAGGAAGGGTTTGTGTGCCTGAAAATTTGTCAGTTGTTCCACCCAAATTAGTTCTAAAGGAAAAGATTTGTCCCTCTCTACAAGCTTTGCACCAATTAAAAAATACAAAACTTGGAAAAAATACAAAGGAGGGAGGAAACGCAAGCCCAAAGAAAAGAGGACAGAATAGATAAATCATTGCACAGTGGATGTTGTAAGTTCCTGTTAGTCTAAGAAAACAAAGTTAAAGACCAGTGAGAATGAGACAGATTACTTCATGCTGAGGACTGACAGGGATTAGATATTGTCTCCAAGACTCCCCAGACCAGGCTGGCGTTTAGGGGCTGGTATTACCAAATGATAGGTGAAAAGGGAACAACTCTCCCCTTTGAACATCGTTCAGTCTTTCCACCACAAAACAGGCAGTGTGGGGCAGCCCAGATTCAGGGAGTACTATCATAGCTTTCTGCTAGAAATTACAGGATTTCTGAGCCAGGACTACTTGTGTCAAATCGCCACCATCCTGGCATGTACTATCTCTTCCATGCCAGTTTTTTGACCTGCTCTTAGGCGATGTGGCCACATGCTGCCAGATTCTGTCATCTCTACAAACAGTGCACTTGAGATTCTGCAGGCTGATGGATTAGGCTTTCTGGGTGCTGATGCTTTGGTCATGTAGCTGGCAAAAAAAAGAGGAACAGGAGGGTGAAAGTGGTCATTTCTGGGTATTTCTTCACAGCAAGGTCTCTCAAGAAAAGGAGACTTTCTGAACCATATGAAACACAGAAGACATGCAAATTTTTCCCAGATTACTCAAGCAGGAAGATGCCTGAAGGGAGGGGAATTTTCTTCTGCAGCAAGTTCCTTCTATGGAGATCTGATTCTGGGCTCAGCCAGCTAGTTGGTAATTAGTAGCACTGATAGGAGACACTAGGTAATGAAGCAGCCAAATGATGAAGGCCATGGCCATGCAGATCTCACTTCTGGGCTTCAGAATGGCATCATGGTTCTGCTTGTTGTGGAAAGACACTGTGTGATGGAACACTGAGGCACAGAACTGGCACTTATTGTCTCTACCCAAGGATGGGACTTCTTCCAACTAATTTTTTGCTGTCTAAAAGCTCCCTAGTTTAAACTCTTTTCTTACAATCACTATGTATTCCCTAAAGAGAGAGGTAATCTTTGCAGACTGATTCACTCTTTATTTGTTTTATATAATTTTCTTAGGATAGGCTGCCATCATTAAGTACTGATGGATGAAAAGCTGGACATGAGCCGGCAATGTGCACTGGCAGCCCAGAAGGCCAACCGTACCCTGGGCTGCATCAAAAGCAGCGTGGCCAGCAGGTCAAGGGATGTGATTCTACCCCTCTACTCCACTCTGGTGAGACCTCACCTAGAGTATTGTGTCCAGCTCTGGAGCCCTCAGCACAAGAAGAACATGGAACTGTTGGAGCAGGTCCAGAGGAGGCCACAAAAATGATCCGAGGGCTGGAGCACCTCTCCTATGAGGACAGGCTGAGAGAGTTGGGCTTGTTCAGCCCGGAGAAGAGAAGGCTGCAGGGACACCTGATTGCAGCCTTTCACTACTTAAAGGGAGCGTATAGGAAAGATGGAGACAATCTTTTTAGTAGGGCCAGCTGTGACAGGAGAAGGGGTAATGGTTTTAAACGGAAACAGGGTAGGTTTAGACTGGATATAAGGAAGAAATTCTTTACAATGAGGGTAGTGAAACACTGCCATGGGTTACCCAGAGAGGTAGTGGAGGCCCCATCCCTGGAAACATTCAAGGCCACATTGGATGGGTCTCTGAGCAACCTGATCTGGTTAAAGGTGTCCCTGCTCACTGCAGGGGGGTTGGGCTAGATGACCTCTTGGGGTCCCTTCCAACCCAAAACACTCTATGATTCTATGATCCTCTGCAAGTGCCTACCTGTCTCTTTGGCTATAGAGGAAGGGACCCCAGACAGCTGACCTAGACCAGAGAGCAGACACTAAACAAGATGAATTCTCCTCAGTCTCTTGGCAACCGATGATCAAAATGCTCTTTTCTCACAATTTTAAGATGTTTTTCCATCTTCTTTTCTCTCTCTGGAATGTTTTCTGAGAAGGCCAGGTATTTTTGAAGCCATGTCCCCCTTGCTAAAAGTTTTCTGTAGCAGAATTTGGAGTTCGGGTGGCTGGCAGCCTGTAAAGGGCAGCAGGCAGGGAGGTAAAAAGAACATTTTTTGTCTCTCTAGCCTGTCTCCTGAGTTGGAGGGTAAGTCTGAAGCGGAGGAACTTTGAGGTGAGCTGACCTAAGTTGTTTTGAAGGAAAACACGCATGAGAAGTTGTCTTAAATTTATTGAAAAGGTCAAGGTCAGTGTTTTGCAGAAGCCTTCATAGTAGTAACTCATGGACTTTCTTCCGTAGCTTAAAAATAACTCAGTATGGTGCATATCACTGCACCCTGGTGTGGAAAAATCAAATTCAATGACAGTACCATGCAAGAAAAGGAAACTGATAAAAATAAGAGAAAGCAGAGAATTAGAGTGTTGGTATAAAACAAGAAAAGAAGGAAGTAAATGTTTCCAGGTGAATTGCTTTAATTATGTTGAAAATACAACATCTTCCCATCATAACACTCTCTGAATGTAAGTATGTGCAGCAAGGGAAAAGGTCTTGTGTAATAACCTGTAACATATTCCTCTCTGCAGAGGATATTGCACACAGACAAGAAGGTGTAATGATAGAGTTACTTATCCCCTAATAATTACGAAGGAAAACATCCAAATTTTATCTCGGGTTCTGCAAAGTGAGGGTCCAGCCCTCCTGCTCTCCTTACATCCGAGTAAATCCAGTGCTGTAGACCTGCACCCTCCTCCTCTTCTGCAACAAGCGTTTAAGAAGTGATGTTTGTTATTAGTGACACGTAAATTTGCTAGAGCAGCACCACTTGCATGACAGTAACTGAGTACCCACTAGAGGGTTTATTATCCACCAACCATGCTATGGCTTGTAGTTTTTCTTCACGTATTTTGCTGAGCTGAAATGTAGCACACAGGGGAAAAAAAAGACAAAAAAAAGGAAAAGGATGTCATCTTAACTTACACAAATATATCTAACTATATTCTGAGCCATTAGCATTAAATGAATTGCTGTTTCTGCTGGGAGCTGAGAGCCAACAAGTTTCAGAGCTGTAGCTATGCCTGCTCCACCAAGCAGTGGAAATTTCTGCAGAAATCAGCAGCTGTCTTTGATGATGTTCATAATGTGTTAATGGGTAAAACAGCCTCTTTATGGTAGATGTTGCTGTAAAGTATTTTAATACAGGAAAATACTTTAAAAAACAGTTTAGCCGTCTTCATCAACTGAAGAGACTCACGAGGGCTTCTTAGAGTATCATATTAGTCACATGCCCTATTACTTTTACCTTCAGATTGGTATCCATATTACTCATGAAACCTGCAACTTCTCGAACACTCTCTCTGTACTGCTTGGCCTAGACCAGAATTACTGTAGATGAGCTAAGAAGAATTTAATTTATGTTGAAATTTTTCAACTCACTGATATGTTTTGTTCTTAGTCAGCATTTTTTAAACATTTTATCCCAAAGCCTGTGATACCAAGCGGTCCTTTTAAAGCATAAACTCATGTAGGTAGAAATACTAAAAACCTCTCCAGTTATTTTAAAAAGACAAATCAAGACTTTCTATAACCTTATGTCTCTAATACTGCAGAAATAAACACATTTCAGATCTTGACAATATACTCTTGTCTACTCTGTTATCTATGTCTGTGAGTTTGCTTGTTCCAGTCCTATAATGAAAAATCAAATCTGCTTAAGCTTTTAGTCAACTTCACATGTTTTATAAGAAGGAGAATGGAATTTAAAAACATAACATGTTTTTAGCTATTGTTTTGAATTTTAGGACTACTATATGCAAGGCAGTAGAGGACACAAATATATTGGCAGCCACCGCTTCAAATTAATTAATGCAAAATAACTAAGATATGGTGCAGTGCACAAGAGGGGAAAGGAATAATTCAGAATATCACCCAATATCTATTACTCAGTTATTTAATTTACTATATTCCTTATCCTATCATGCAGGAGCTATCTGAAATTAATGGAATACATGAAACAGTTTCATGTTCCAAGTCTGTAAGAACTTTTTCTTTTCTCCATTCTAGTAAATGAGAAATCTGCCACTGATACCACTGCATCACAGCAAAGATTTTCTAAGACCTAGAACATGGCTTAGTCCCTGTGTGCAAGAGAAGGCCTAATGGAAAGACAGAAGTTACTTGCGGAATTAGCATGAAGATGGTTGCATGGACTTTCTACCAATCAGGTCAGGGACCTGCTTCCCAGCTGAAGATGATAGTATCAGAAGCATCAGTAGCAGACCTTTAAAGATTTAAACCAGAGGACCCCACAGAGAAACTTGGGGCCTTATGGTAGAATAAGCACATCATCTTCTGAGTGTTCAACCCTGGAACAGAAGCTGCTTTAGAGAAGAAAAAAGGGTAGGATTTACCTCATCGAAGCTGTGCTGTTAAAAGACTGTGCATCTGGACCACTCTCCCTAGACTAGGCTCACTAGTTCTCCCTAGACTAGTCCACAGAGAGAAATTAATTTCACTGCATTCTACAGGTTCCCAACTCTCTCTCCACTGTGTGTGTCTATGGATTGATTCCACTAAATCAGACATACAACTGTAAGGGATAAAATGGGGTGGGGCAATTTCAGCACTCATTACCCTGGAATATTAGCCAAATATTCAATTTAACAGGTCACACTTCAAGCCTGAATGCTTTGGGAATGTCCCAGAGTCCTTGGAGTTAACTCAATTCATCCTCCATCCTTGACTGTCTCCTCTGCCTGCCATGCGTAACCATCAGTACTGCCTGTGCTCAAGTGTGTGTTTCTACAAAATGAGAACAACAATCCTGTAAAGTGCTTGTAGGTCTGAAGAAAAGAGCTGACTTTCAACATACATAAGGTTATTATTGCCATCTTTTGAAAAATCAGTTTAAATCAAAAGGAGCTGTCAAATGAAAATGAAAGAAGAAAATGACTGGATATTTCAATTACATACATGTCCAACAGAAGGGAAACTTTCATACACAGAATTAAAAAAAATCATCTGCAATATGAACAGCTAGTTCTTTCAAAGAACATTGCAAAGATGTTGGATTAATTTCCCACTCCAGATGACATCAGTAACAATTTTATTAGGTAGACGCCTTTGGATGCTATCTTGATCCCTGATATCAGTAATAATGATAAATTTATAGTGCTTAGACATTGGCTATTCATTTCACAGAAATCGGAGCACTTCACCTTATTTTGCATGCCGTGAGATGGCTTCAGGTTGAGCTCACTTGCTCTTTCTTCCCTCTTCTGTTACACAGTACTGCAACCCTTGGGGGTTTATGCAGAATCAGCTCATCATTGATCCTTATAAAACCCATCCCCATAAATAAGTACTTCATCAGCATCTCCTGCAGTTGCTGCTTTTGACAAGGGAGGAAGACTCTCCTTTTTGCTCAGAGTAACCATGTCATACCAAGGCTGACCTAGGTTTTGTCTCATCTGGTAAGACTGATGTGTTAAATATTTATAAACCACTGATCACACTGAGTCATCTGCTGTCAGTACTTGAGCGTTTTCCTTTTTTTTCGGTGAAACAATGCAACAATTATTTGCTCTTTTTCTAGGTGAAATGCACCTAGAGGGTCTGGACTTCAGCTGTGTACATAGAGGCAGCTCTGCAGAAGTTGGTGGAGCTATGTCGGTTGACCCCCATCTAATGATGCAGTCCCCTGTGCTTCCACCAGAAAAGATGCTGGTTGAGAATTTGCTTATTGGAGTTTGGGTAAGCTTTGAATTTGTTTGGAAAGACTTGGTAATGACTGATAAAAGACCAGGCTATGAATAGGGTAGCTAACAGAAGTACTTGCCTATCAGACTTTTTCTTCTATCAATAAATCCCATTAGATCTTTAAAAAAAAACCCATTATCACATCTCAGAAAGACATCCAAGTCCCACACCAAGGTGTGGGCTGCCATTCCCGGTGTTTACAAAATAAATTCTTCCTAAGCTGCCTCAGGGCTTTGCTGACTGACAAGCTCATCGTTGTGTCTTATTGTAAACCTATTGCTGTGCAGCAGCACTGCTGTTTCACTCACTGCCTCATAAAGCAAGGTGCTTTGCTTTGGGCAGTGCCAGTAAACTTCAGACAGTAAACAGAAAGTCGAACCTAGAAGCAGACTATAAGTTGAAGAGGGAAAAAGAAAGGATGTAAATGTCACAGTATTGATATTCAGGGGCACAGACTGTGTATAAATGAGTGTAAATTAATAGTTACAAATTCTGGAACATTTCTTGCTTCTTCTGGGACACTTGAGGATACCATCACACTTTGATAGAACACACATTTGGCAATGCCACTACATTGTTACACTGACCAAATGCCTGAGGTTCACAGGAATCACATTTTTTCTCACAGAATCAAGTCCTTGGGTACACTTCCAGGTCACCTTTTGGGCTTTTCCCCCAGGGAATGGAGGAGGTGTGACTGACTGGAAGCATCCCCACACAGGTTTTCATCTACCGACAACCATCTGGTGGCACAGCCTGTAGAGATGGCTCAGGCTGTTGCATGCATCCAACACAGTGGGGCGTTCCCTGGAGTAGTCCACATTGGTACATCCACCTTTACTGGTGTCCTCTGATCTCTCTTTGCAGCTGTATCCTTCATATTATGCAGTTCTCCTGCTGGGACTAGGGGCATTGTGCCCCCCTATTGTAGTCATTCATCAACTTATATGCACCAGTGCTCCTGCCAGTGCCCACAACCAGCACTCTCAGCTGCATCTCACTTCTGCCCTCTTAGGACATGTCCCTCCCTTCTGAAGGGAACAGAAGGCCCAGTATGCAGACTGGACCCACTTCTTAGGGAAGTCTGCTGCCTCTCTTAGGCCCAGGTTCAAAATGTGAAGAAAAAGCTTCCTACCCTCAGATTACTATCCATTAGTGATTTTTCATGTAGGCAGCAATGAAGCTGTGACAAGAAGTCCAAGAGCAATCAAAAGAGACTTCAGGGCCTTGGGACAACTGGTTAAGGGGTCAGGAGCACAAGCAGTGTTCTCCTCTGTCCTTCCAGTTGCAGGGAATGATGAGGGAAGACACAGGATAGAACCAGGCTCACTAGAGATGAGCCTGAGGGCAGCATGTCAACCTTTGAGGGACAGTGTGTTAGTGAGGTCTTTCGATCTGCAGTCTGAGTGGAGGTAGGGGATGGAGATGAATGCATCAGCAGAGACACAAGTGTTATGTATGTATTAGAAACCATGGAAGTGCCTGAGAATGATCACATAAGAATTAGGTCTTCGCCTCCAGAAATGGTGGCGGGATCAATAACCCAACTGAAGTGCATCTACATCAATGCACACCGCATGGGCATCAAACAGGAAGAGCTGGAAGCCATCGTGCAGTGGGAAAACTATGACATAGTTGCAATCATGAAACACAGTGGCATGACTCACAAAACTGGAGTGCTGCAATGGATGGCTATAAACTCTTCAGAAAGGATAGGCAAGGAAGGAGAGGTGGTGGGGTAGCCCTGTATGTTAGGGAGTGTTTTGATTGTCTAGAACTTAATGGTGGTGATGATAGGGTTGAGTTGAGTGTTTATGGGTAAGAATTGGAGGAAGGCCAACAAGGCTGATATCATGGTGGGAGTCTGTTATAGACCACCCAACCAGGATGAAGAGGCAGATGAAATACTTTATAAGCAGCTGGGAGAAGTCTCACAATCGTTAGCCCTTGTTCCTGTGGGGAACTTAACAGATGTCTGCTGGAAATACAACACAGCAGAGAGGAAACAGTCTAGGAGGCTCCTGGAGTGAGTGGAAGACAACTTCCTGACAAAGCTGCTGAGTGAGCCAACTAAGGAAGGCTCCCCACTGGACCTGTTGTTTGTGAACAGAGGACTGGTGGGTGATGTGATGGTTGGAGGCATAGTGATCACAAATTGATAAAGTTTTTGATTCTCAGAGAAGTAAGGAGGGGGGTCAGCAGAACTGCTACTTTGGACTTCTGGAGGGCACACTTTGGCCTGTTTAGGAGCCTGGTTGATAGAGTCCCTTAGGAGGCAGTCCCAAGGCAAAGGAGTCCAGGAAGGCTGGACATTCTTCAAGAAGGAAATCTTAAAGGCACAAGAGCAGGCCATCCCCATGTGCTGAAAGACGAGCTGGCAGGGAAGAAAACCGGCCTGCCTGGAACTCAGAAAAAAGAGAGTTTATGACCTTTGGAAGGAGGGGCAGGCATCTCAAGAGGACTACAAGGATGTTGTAAAGTTATGCAGGGAGAAAATGAGAGGGGCCAAAGCCCAACTAGAACTTAATCTGGCTACGGCTGTAAAAGACAATAAAAAATGTTTCTATAAATACATTAGCAACAAAAGGAGAACTAAGGAGAATCTCCATCCTTTATTGGATGCCGGGGAACCATAGTGATAAAGGACGAGGAAAAGGCTGAGATACTTAATGCCTTCTTTGTCTCAGTCTTTAATAGTCAGGCCAGTTGTTGTCCAGGTATGCAGGCCCCTGAGCTGGAAGACAGGGATGGGAAGGAGAATGAAGCCCCCATAATCCAAGGGAAAATGGTTAGCAACCTGCTACACCACTTAGACACAAACAAGTCTGTGGGAATAGATGGATCTACCCAAGGGTACTGAGGGAGCTGGCAGAAATGGTCACCAAACCACTTTGAATCATTTCTCAGCAGTTCTGGCTAACCAGGGAGGTCCCACTTGACTGGAGTTTGGCAAATGTGATGCCCATCTACAAGAAGGGCTGGAAGGAGGATCCAGGGAACCACAGGCCTGTCAGTCTGACCTTGGTGCCAGGGAAGGTTATGGAGCAGATCATCTTGAGTGCCATCATGTGGCGCGTACAGGACAACCAGGTGATCAGGCCCAGTCAACATGGTTTTATGAAAGGCAGGTCCTGCCTGAATAACCTGATCTCCTCCTATGACAAGGTGGCCCACTTAGTGGATGAGGGAAAGGCTGTGGATGTTGTTTACCTGGACTTTAGTAAAAACTTTGGCACCATTTTCCACAGCATTCTCCTGGAGAAACTGACTGCTCATGGCCTGGACAGGCATACTCTTCACTGGGTAAAAAACTGGCTGGATGGGGGGGCCCAAAGAGTGGTGGTGAATGGACTTCAATCCAGTTGGGGACTGGTCAAAAGTGGTGTCCCCCAGGGCTCAGTACTGGGGCTAGTTCTGAATGAGGGCATTGAGTGCACCATCAATGAGTTTGCAGATGATACCAAGTTGGGTGGAAGTGTTGAACTTCTTGAGGGTAGAAAGGCTCTGCAGAGGGATCTGGACAGGCTGGATCACTGACCTGAGGCCAACTGTATGAGGTTCAACAAGACTAAGTGTCAGGTCCCACACTTGGATCACAACAACCCCATGCAATGCTACAGGCTTGGGGATGAGTGGCTGAGAAGCTGCTTGGCAGAAAAGGGCCTGGGGATGTTGATCGACAGCCGACTGAATTTGAGCCAGCAGTGTGCCTGGGTGGCCAAGAAGGCCAATGGCATCCTGGCTTGTATCAGAAAAGTGTGGCCAGCAGGAGCAGGGAAGTGATTGTGCCCCTGTACTCAGTGCTGGTGAGGCTGCACCTCGAATACTGTGTTCAGTTTTGGGCCCCTCACTACGACAAAGACTCTGAGTTGCTGGAGCGTGTCCAAAGAATGGCAATGAAGCTGGTGAGGGGTCTGAAGCACAAGTCTTATGAAGAGCGGCTGAGGGAACTGAGGTTGTTCAACCTGAAGAGGAGGCTGAGGGGAGACCTTATCACCCTCTAGAACTACCTGAAAGGAGACTGTAGCGAAGTGGGTGTTGGTCTCTTCTCCCAGGTAACCGGCGATAGGATGAGGGGGAATGGCCTCAAGTTGCTCCAGGGGAGGTTTAGATTGGATATTAGGAAAAAATTCTTTACCGAAAGCATTATTAAGCATTGGAACAGACTGCCCGGGGAAGTGATTGAGTCATCATCCCTGGAGATATTTAAAAGATGTGTAGATGTGGTGCTTAGGGACATAGTTTAGTGCTGTACTTGGCAGTGTTAGGTTAACAGTTGGACTTGATGATTTTGAAGGTCTTTTCCAACCTAAACAATTCTATGATTCTATCAGACAACTTCTGAAATGGCCCCTCATTGGAAACCTTTCTTACACTGGATGATATTTGAATATCAGATGCTAATATTATTATTTTGATTGTATATGAACATTGCATATTTTAATGATAATTTATATTTTGGTCCCCAATGTTTAAAGGTGAATTCAGCTCCAGGATGCTGTTGACTGGCATGGAGGAGGAGCAGAACCAGTAATAGCCATTTGAATAGTCCCTGGTGATTTTCAGAGTGTTCTTTACTGAGATGTGATCTGGCCAAATCTGATACCACAGGGGAAGCTCCCAGCTCCTACCAAACCCTGCAGGAACTGAGGAAATTGCGCACTTACAGGACCAGGCTTTTTGGCATCGTTCTTGCTGAGCAGGTCATCTTCTGTAGTTTGCAAATCCCTGAATCCCTCCTCAGCCCATGGAAGGGAGCAGACACAGCAGCACCAACCAAAAGACTGACAGCTGTGATTCATACTGAAGTGTTTCCTGCTGGGGTGGATTGTAAGCATCGAAAAAATGTAGGTGGCCTTTTCAGACAAAAAGGCTATTATTTCTTTTTTTTTTTTTTTTTTTTCATTTCTGAATGTCCTTCCTGTGGAGGACACAGTTATTCTTGTATCTCCTTGTTCATTAGACTTGTTGGACATTTATCTCTAATCTGAGATAAAAAAATCCTGTAATAAAGGTGAGTATCCTAAAGAAGGTATAAGAATCCCATTTTTCATACATGTTACTTCTTTCTCTATTTGCTGATCCCCCATGAACCTAGAACAGAACATGACAGTTTAATTTTGTCTGTTTATTAAAGATTAGAAATACTTGTGGATCATCCTCTTTGGATCTGCTTTGGGATGTGATTTGGACTGCAGGGGGATTTGTGTGTGTGGAGTTACACACACCTGCTTACCCATCAGCCTGGCCGAACACCAGAGTCACTGTGGCTTAAGGTGTAAGACTTATATCTATTTTTCTCTATGGGATTTGGGATTGCAAAGCAGTTGAATGGAAGCAGTCTGCAGTGAACACTAAAGCCAGGCAAGTGCACCATGTGCACAGCACAAATTCTTGCACTCTGCAGTCTGATCCTTTTTATTTGCACCAAGATGTGCTGGGCACAGCGGAGGTTAGTAGACGATGTTGTCAAAGAGCTGATTACCGGCCAGTGTGCACCAGCTCAGGGCCTCCTACACCAGTGCATCTCACCCATCATGCCTAGATGCTTGTAACACAAGCAGTTGCCATCTCTGTAGATAGTGCTTGGAGCACCCATAGTGTGTTGTATCCCACACAAGCCCTCTTCCTTTCTATGTGAATTATATTAACCATTTTTTGAGGGGGAAAAAAAAAAAAAGAAGCCTGAAAAAACAGAAACTCTGTTATGTGCAGAAATGATCACCTCGATCAGGCACCACAGGAACCAGCAGTGCAAATCTCTACCCTTTGAACTGCAAAAGGGATTTTATTTACTGGAGTGTGCAAGATGCTAAAGTGGGAATGCAGGGTATACTTTGGCAGTGTGCTACATTGCTGTTAGCAGGGAGCAGAAAGATGAGGATGACAAATCCTGTTTTTCTGGAAGGGGACTGCACAGAGTGCAGAGCCAGGATCACCGACAGGATGGTTGGGAACATGAGTCTGGTGTAATCCTTCCGAAAGGCACCTGCATTAGTCAGTAGGTTTTGAGTCACCCGTATCAGAGATTCCCAGCCTGCTCCCAACCGTACTGCAAGTGACAGCTCATCTCTCTGCCTTCAGTGGACCGTAAAGTAAGACGATGATACCTGACTATCTTCTAGGCCTAGGAGATAACATCTTAATAAAAATTTCTGTGAAGTACTTTTCAATAAATAATAAGCAGTAAGGGGACAGAAATTTTGAAGTTATCAATCAGCTTGATCTTAGACAAATACATTTTCCTTGAGCAGAAAGGGAAAAATCACTGTCTCTCTCTAACTGTACACTGTTTGAATGGGATTCCAGAGGGCTACGTGAGGCGAAGGTTAACCTTCCAGTGTAGTAATAACGTACTGGAGCTTTGAACAAATGAATAACTTCCTACATTCATAACATATAAGGACAAGAAGGAGTTTTACATCATTTGGTCTGATGAGTTTCACAAGCCATTGCATTTCATGCAGTCACCCACGTATGAAGACACTTGTTTGACCAAAGCATGTCTTTCAGAATGGTTAATAAGGCTGAAGCTGAAAACACCAAAAAGTGGAGGATCTTGCTCCTCTCTGGTTTATCCATTTTAATGGGCAATCATCCTTACTTTTAAACATACATGTATAATTTCTCATTGAAATGTGTATAGCTTCAGCTTCCAGATACGTCTATAAACTCTTGCAAATATGCCTTTCTCCACTAGATTTAAAACTTCTTGGGTACCCACATTTTTCTACCTGTAAAGGTAGTTAGGCTCAGGCAGCAAGCCAGCAGTCGTTCTGCTTGTGATACATTAAGCAGTCTGATCCTGTCAAGTTTCTCACTGTAAAACATTTTCTCTGGTCTTCAAAGGTCTTGCAAAAAGCCTACATTTAATATATATGTATAGTTAGCCCTATTGGCCTAATTTCTCAGCCAAACCCTATTCTTCCCCCTAAGGAGGTTGCAAAGCAGGTTTTCTGTAAATCCATGCTGAAAAATGAGGGGCAGAGAACAGGTTTTTTTTGACACCTGTTGGTGGACAGGGACAAAAATGCTCTGGGCTGCTTGAAAACTCCCAGGAACAGAGAGTGTCAAAAAGTGAGGGAAGTTTGTGTTGGCTTTTGTAGATAATCGGCCTCATTTGCTTTTAATCATGCACATGAAAATTTTGGTTTACTATATATTTTTTAACATTTTGGTAGTGATCTGCTTGTCCTTTTCAGGCAAAGAAGGAAAAAAGGATAACAGGTTCCCTGACAAAAAATGTGGTCTGGACAGGTGTGTCTGGTCAAGAAAGAAGTCTCCCCCTCTGATGGTCTGTGGATGCTATTAGTAGGGCTCTCAGTACAAAAAAAATTAGAAAAAGAAAAAAGTTTCAGGAATTGGCATTATCTAACTTTGCAAACTGTAATGGTGGAGTTTTTGAAACGATTTATTTCTGAAGCCTTACTAAGAGACCACAAATTGTATTTTGATAGTTGTCCTCAGAATGACAGAACACTCCCTTTTGGTGATTAAAGAAAATTACCAAAATTACCAAAAATACCAAAACTTTAAATATTTCATGGTGAAAAGCAAATCTTAGTAACAATAAAAACATGTACTCTGTCAAAGTACCCCAACCAAATAATACAATATTTTCCTTTGATGAAGATGTAAATTGCTCTTGGGGAAATTCCAATTGGATGTGAGAGGGAAATTTTTCACAATGAGAAAAGTCAACCATAGGAATAATCTCCCCAGGGAAGTGATTGACTCCACCACATTGGACAATTTTAAGACACGGCTGGACAGGATGCTGGGCCATCTTGTCTAGGTTGTGCTCTTACCTAGAAAGCCACTACCTTTGGCTTCTAGGTTGTGCTCTTACCTAGAAAGGTTGGACCAGATGATCCTTGAGGTCCCTTCCAACCTGGTATTCTATGATTCTATGATTCTATTTTAAAGCAGGAACAAGGGGACCTTCCTGGCTGGTTAGACATCTACAATTGAGACCCCACCTTAAGTACTGCATCCAGTTCTGGGCTCCCCGGTTCAAGAAAGATGAGGAACTCCTAGAGAGAGTTCAGAGGAGGGCAACAAAGATGACTAGGGGACTGTAGCATCTCCCCTATGAGGAAAGGCTGAGAGAGCTGGGCTTGTTCAGCCTGGAGAAGACTGAGAGGGGATCTTATCAACACTTATAAATATCTTAAGGGTAGATGTCATGAGGACGGAGCCAGACTCTTCCCAGCGACAGGACAAGGGGCAATGGGCACAAACTGAAGCATAAGAAGTTTTAGTTGAATATGTGGAAGAACATCTTTATTTTGAGGGTGACAGAGCACTGGACCAGGCCGCCCAGGGGTGTTGTGGAGTCTCCTTCTCTGGAGATACTCAACGCCTGCCTGGACAATGTCCTGTGCAATCTGCTCTAGGTGAACCTGCTTTAGTGGAGGGGTTGGACTACATGATCTCCCAAGGTCCCTTCCAGCCCTTGCCACTGCGATTCTGTGATTCTGTGTAGTATAGTCATCTACAGCTGAGCTTGATAGCTTTGGCTTCCCCTGGGGCAGCAGGGAAAAAGGCACTTAGAGGACATGTTTCATGTGGTCTGTTTTAGATAGCTCCTTCAGGATTAAATGAATCACACTCTAGATATCCCTAATGACAAGCTCAGACATAGAAATCCACATTTTCACATGTATGTGTTTAGCCCCATGAATCCTACCCTGGTCTCCCTCTCCTCCACACTATGCATAGCTGGAACTTCCCTTCCTCTTCCTCCAAATCCTCACTAAAATGGTCTTGCACAGTCTGTCTCTACATGATGGTAGTGCTGCCTCATAAAGATTTCTACCTTGTAGACCTCTATGCTTACTAACACATGCATTCAGTGATCTGAAAGGAATAGACGCAGTTGCTTTCCTAAGCTGCAGGATGGCTTAGGGTGCTGGGGAGTGAGTCAACTTGCCACCACCCAAATTCCTTTTTGCATTAGTCGTCAGCCCAGGCTCTTTGGATTCAGCCCAGTGGATTCACAGCACAAAGATAATCTTCAACTTTTTGCATCATAGCTTACATGCAGTACTTGTCAAAGAGACAGTCTTTTTATGAAGGCATCTGGCTTGAGTAATTTTCACCCCTTAGTACAGAAGAGTTGCTTGTAACAGTCAACTGTGTCATTTCATGCACTTTTAGGGATTTGCAAAGAACATGTGAATTTCTGCAGCTTCAGAAAGAGATTTTGTGAAAGCTCCTATGGTTGTCCAAGTTGAAAAAAGACTCTTCCATGGAAAAATATGTTTCCTTTCCATGAATTTTACTTGCCCGCAAAGGCATTAACAAAGTCACACTTTGAAAAGAGGTGGAAGCTGATCAGCACTCTGCCTGCCTGCGTCAATCCCCATGGTCACGTCACCTTATTAGTATTGCAAAATCTGTTATTTCTGTTAAACTCAAGAGTACCTGCTAATTGTGGTTATTCCTGTGGGTAGCAGAGTGCATGCAAATAATGCCTGCCTTCCTCTGAGTTGATTGCTGAAATTTGATTTTCTCACAGTGATTTTTTACTAGCTTGAAGCTGAGGGGTCTGCACATAATATAACTAATATTGTCCTATAGGTTAACTCTGTAATTAATTTTTCCCCCCCTTTTTAAACCAAGAATTCTACAAAGTCTGATTTGGTGCAGGAAGGTAGAAAAACCACAAAGGCATTGTGACGCCTGTTGGATACCTGAACCTTTGGGTTTGGTAGAAAAAGGCTTATAGTGGGGTTTTTGGTACATCTCTCAGCACCTTTTCTTGATGTCCCCTGGTAAATATCAAACACTGCATCAGTGCTGCACTGTCATGTGGTTAATCCATAATTCATCAACCCCTGCAGCCATATTAGTTGAAGGGTTTGTCTTTAGGTCCAGAATCATTCCACCAGTGGTGGAGCAGGCATGGTTTCAGCAAGACCCAAGGTCTGTGCCATTACCATCACCTGTCTCTGCTATTTTATTTCCACTATCATCCATCTGCTGCTGCCAGCAAAGGGAACAGGGCCAGGAGGGAAAGGCAATTCTTCTAACATGTCTCTGCTTTCTTCAACAGTAACACATTTCTTCCCACCTTGGGCCCACTCCTTTCTACTCTGAGTGTGAGTCTTTCAAGCCTCTTCTTTCTACAGTTTGGGAGCATTTTAAGTTTCTCTTCTGGCATCTTATTATGACTTTTCTGTGCGGAAGTATCATTACTGAGGTGGTTCTTGATACCGCTTTATGTTTCCTCCTTACTTTATGGTCTTTCAGGAGCCATCACCACAGCTGTCTGGTCTGTCCTCATAGGTCTTACCTAATTTTCTCAGGCATTTTGAACAAAGCTTCACTAGTATCTATATCTTTCTGAAATACAGATATCTCAATACATACTTGAGTTATTGTTCTTTCATATGACACTAAGCAGTTGTCTAGCCTGTACTTGTCCCAGTATAATGTCCAGTGCATCAATGTGGGAAATCCAAACCCCATTTATTTTCCAAAACATCCACCACTTATATAACTGCAGAATGCTTCAAATAGGTATGTGACTGAGGAATATGTAAAAATTATAAAGAATTCAATTGAAATGTGCTTGGCACTTGTCACAAATATTGCTTATAGATTTTTTGCTTCTTCAGAGCGGATGTCATCAGGGGTGTGATTATCCTCCAACTAAAGAATGAATTATTTCTACACTGGTCTAAGAAAAGCTTCATATATGGCTGTGCAACAAGACTGCATTGTTAAAATGCTGTCTTTCCATCTCCCCTTAGGCACATATTTGAGATATGATGCCAGTTCCTATACATATTTCTCACAAATCTCCATCTTGGAAACGTTTATCAATAGTAAAAAAAGTACTTCATGTGATATTAGATGTACCCCTCAAAAATAATGTTTTAAACACAATACAATATTCCAATGCTATTTTTTTGCCTTTGCAATACAACTCTTGGTTCTACACACTTGAGCTATGTTTGGTAAAGCCAATGTTCATATGACCTTCAGTGACTGATGTATCATGTGAACAGTGGTGGACATTTTTTGTCTCAGAAGAGCTGATAGTTTAGATTTAGTCTATGTTAATGTGGATCACTGGGGCATCAGTGCAGATCAGACTATTCAACCCAGTTTGGCCTAGAAGTATGGGTGTAATGTAATTGTAAATGTTGGATCTAATCAGGGGAGCATTCAGGTGAGACTCTTCTTTTTTGCTCCATTTGTTGTTCTTATATTGTTTTCCTTCTGAACTGGCAATGTGGGAAGTCTAATGGCAGACTTGACAGAGCCAATGACGTCATGTAAATTATTTTTCTTGATTCCATTAATGCAGTGCCACATTCCTCATCTGATTTTGTCTCTTCAGCTGGTACCTGCCTTTGATCAAATTCCGATGACTAAGGAAAGCACTTACATATGAACTAGCTGTGTATATTTTATAGGAAACTATAAGTAGTTTCCTTTTACATGGAACCAAAACACTTCCAAGACATAATTCCTCTCACACATAACTAAAGTCTAAAATAGGTCATATATATGGTAACCTAAAAGTGCCTATTTCTGTCCACTGACCATAAAGACAGTTTAAGGTGAAAGGCTCAGATGTGGATGTACCTGCCTACTGAATGCGTTCCTGAAGCCTGGCTATGCTGACCCAGGCTAGGGCACTGTAAGTGTGCTGACAGATGTTCACTGGCAGCATAACATCTTGGGGTTTGATCACAGTTTATGGATACAAAGGATAATCAGCCCCTTCTGTTATTCAGTAGGACAGAAAATATCTTAATCTATTTAGCATTTAAATGCTCTCCGCAAAAAAACATTAATGATTTCACAACAAATTCTAGGAACCTGTGGCTTGAGAAATTTTTTTTTCTATATGTGACCACCCAAACAAAGTCTTAGCAAAAAAGAAGACTTAATCTCATCAGCCAGGGTAGAGCAATTGATGAATTTCTTTAGCCAAGACATAGTTTGGGAAAAGTCTTCTTTTTCATCTACTAACATTTTGAGAAAACCTTCATACAACAGAAACTGGTATGTCGACCTTTGATACAGGTTGGAGAGAGACGAAGCCATGACTCATCCACATATAGTACTTTGATGTCATCTCTCATCGGTAAAGCTGCTGAACTCAAAATCTCTTGCACCATCTGTTACTTTTGATCTGTCTGCTTTCAGTGCTGTCATTAGCACTTTATTACATATGGAAAGTTTATCCATTAACAAGCTGTCTTGTTGTTAGATACACATTACATTTCCCTTTGTCATCATGGATGATGTGTAATACTTGTCCAAATTCAACACCTGTTTTTTGGCACATGCATTTCTTGGCTGAACCTTTTATTTTACTGGCTCCCATGTGGCTTCAGAGATACAGCTAGTCCTAACTTCAAAGTCAGTCATCATTACCACTCTTTGCAAAGAGATTACTTCTGAAGAATCCAAACAGGCCTTGGTATACAGAACTTTTTTGTTTTAAAGTGTGCAGTATCTGACTCATCCACCTTGTATATTTTTACACTGTTCTTGTTGTCCTTTTCATTTCTGGAAGGATAACAGTAACAAAAATAATGAAAACGGACTTCTTCATTCATCGTCTTTCACCTGACAACGGCAAGGGTTTTGATGCCCATCTTCTTTGTTGCAGCATTTTACACATATATGTCTGTATATCCAGCACTTCACCGCTTCTCTGTCTTTATAAATACTTCTTTTATTTCTGCCTGAAAATATATTCTGCTGTATGTGATTTAGATTTCTCAGACATTTCCAAGAAGTTTCTTCTCTGCCAGAGTCATTATTGTCTTGCTTTCTTGACAAAGTAGTGATCAGAAGTTATTTCACTCTAAAGCTGTTGTGACATTTTTATCATCAGTAAAGTGCTATATCAGCTTCATTCAAATTTATGGAAACTTCAAGAACTGGAATATGTTGGTGAACTGAAGCAGCTCTCAGAAGAGTATCCCTTCAATACATATCCTGGAGGGACAGCTGTGTGGCGCTGAATCTCCTGAAGCTGGTGTTCTCTTTCCTTCTTTGGCAAAGTTTCCACTGGCTCAGCCTTCTTTAGGGCTTTATATTTATAATGACAGTTGCCTGTTTATAGGGAACTGCTCATCATTCCTCCCCCAGATAGTCATCAACATCTACATAAACAAAATAAACAAGAAGCAGTAGAAACAAATGTACAAGCAGAACAAAAAATTGTCACAAAATTGTTGCATTCCTATTGCCATAGGAATGTTAGTATTAGAAAAAGAGCTCTATAGACCCCCACAGATTCAACTAATATTTTGCCAGGTACCACTTCTCGTCTGATCCAGGCGCGCTAGAGTCACTCCACCTGCAATGAGCAGAGCGTTGAGGCAGCCTTTCATGGGCCACACAGAGCTGCAGGGATGGAATAGTGACTTGAAGATGTAGGAGGACTTTGAGCTGTGGAGGAGATCCCTGAAGGACTCCGGTGAGGACCATGGTGGTGACTGCAGCACCTGAGTGGGTCTGGGACAGCACAGCCCTTCAGAGTCAGGCCAGACCTGCTCAGATTTTGAACCCTCTTAGTTCTTAAAACAAATTGCCAATGACGGTAGTGAAAGGGGAAATACCTCCTATGCTAATCTCATTAACTAAGTTCTGAGAACAAGACCAGAATTACAATAATCTTTACACAGGGCATGTCTGTAGACTAAACTGTAGCACTTCAGCTATGCATTATATTTGTTTTAGGAAAAGAGGCTATCCCCAGTGAAGATTTTTTCATTGATGGTGCTGCGATGAAAATACACTTAGCAAAATTTTTCTGCATACTAATGAAGCAACCACTCATTTTAGCACTTTCAAACTTAATGGTGGTCATAAATCTTCTGACTAGCCTTCCAAAGTATCAGGGAATGAGTGTTTTATTTGGTCTTCTCTCTGTGGAATAGCAATATTTGTGATCTTCAAGTGGTGTGTAAGTCTATCTATCATTTCTTAATGAGGGAAGTTGAGAGGGTCATACTGTAATCAAATCATTTATGACTTACACTCATGGGGGCAGGAAAATAATCATCTTGGAGGACTTTCCACTTTAGTCATTACACCACAATAGAGCCTTAGTTTATGTCTGATGGAAGCCTCTCAGGGTCATTTTCTTTTCCTGAGGCATGGCCGATCTTTTCTGACGTGCCTCCACAAGCACAAAGCAGAATGAGCTCTCTTAGTGTCTGCTTTACCCAAGTGGCTCTCACCCTGCCAAACCTGTGTGCTCGCAGCTGCCCGGCACCAGGTCTTCCCACCCTCCCACTTCTCCTGGCTTCAGTGTCTGCCAATTTTCTCTCTCACTTGAGTTTGCAAAACTAATGTATTTAAAGATATTTTATTCTTATTCATTAAACTCCAAAAGAGAGGCTTTATTTTTAGCCTAGGTCATTGGCCCCTTGAGTTTACATTGACGCATCTGTAGGAGGGTTGATTTGGATTAGGTTGAAAGCAATAGGGATGGAGAGATGGGAAAAAGGTATTGCTTAGGTCCACCCCCCCCGCCAAGCCTACTATTTCATGAAACCACATGGTCTGTAATGACCCAGCCATTTCCATTTACTCTTTCTGTTTTTGTCTCCTTGTACCTTCGTTGCAAAATTTTTTGCCCCATGCATTTGTTGGATGACTGGAGTTAGTCAGAGTTGCACAGCTCCAAACAATAAATGAAGCTTTATTGCCCTGAAGAAATGTTTTTGTTTCAAAACAGCTTCTATTGGCCTTGGTTCAGTGGAAAAAAAATCCAATAAAATGACTTCTGCAGCTGATAACTTTTTGTTTTACAAAGATCTTTGAAATCCTTACAAAGGCAATTTTGAAGCAATATACAAATCTTTCGGATAAATGCAGAAAAATCTCTGATGATTAAAGACAAATTCCCCAAAGATAAGCAAATTAAGAAAGCATAATCTGTTCAAGATTTGTCTTTAAAAGATTGTTATTTTGATTAGATGTGGAACTGAATCCCACAAACAAAATTTTTGTGTTTATTCTTTTGGCTTTCTAGAAAGAGAACCTTTCAAATTGTATTTATTCACTAAGGCAAAACAAATTGGATAACTATGTCCTGTCATCTTGTCTGGTTTATATGCACATGAGATATATATATGTGTGCATGTGTGTGCAATATGCTTCTGGATTTACTAATTACATTTAAGATTAATAAAATTCGGATTATGTTTTTCGAATCATTTAATTTCACTGTTTATATTGGGGTAGGGTAAATAATTTGTAACAAGGAACTTATCTGATGATTATTCTTTCTATTCAGGAGTTCTCTGTGAACAAAGCCTAATTCTTCCAGATGTAATTGCTATTCATAATTATTTGCTCAATAATTCATGCAAATAATTTGCAGGCATAATTCATTCTTAAGCAGGTTCGTTTGAATTCTGAGCTATTGTGGTTGGGAGCATGATCAGTCTGTATGTTTCTATCCTTGGCGACAGAGGCAATTGAATCAAACTTTTCATTCGGCATAAGTGCTCCTCTAAATTGGGATGGATTTGCATGTGTGATTTAGTACCTTTCAGTGATGGCAGCAAACTGACTGTAACTCTTTTAATCAGGTGGCTGGTCCAACCTGAAACTACCGATGACTAAATTCTTGAATTCTATAATCGGTCTGAAACAAGTTGTGTCGTTAATCATCCTGAATGTAAACCCTTTGGTGAAAGATTGCTAAAAGGCAAACTAATATTTTAAAAATCAAAGGAATATTTGGAAGGGTTGTTTTAGTCTGCTGTTGATAACAGCTATGTAAAAATGTTCTAATTAGCTCAAGAATATGTACCAGTGTACTGCACAGAAAAATCACAGGGAAAAAACCCCAACAAATGTTGCTGAAATATTATAAATTAGATAGTCTCTGAAAGACATCTTCCCCTGTGTGTGTATGTGAAAGAGAGATCCTTCCTCTGTTATTTTCAACCTGAAGGATTTCAGTGACTAAAATGGCTTGAATTGGACAGAGGAAAAGGAAAATTTTAATTAATTTCTACTCGAGACAACAATTCAGGTGCATTCACTCAGACAACAGAGATGGGGGACGTAAATTTTTTTTTTTTTAGTTTTCTTGATTTTTTTGGTTTTTTTCTTAGTGCTTTCTATTTGCCAGGCTTCAAGTTTTTATTAACACCATTACTGCAATACTCCCAGTTTATTGGCAGGTAAGACAATAAATAAGCTGCTTTAACTGTAATATTGTTCAGCTGAGATTTGGCCAAGATAAAAATGGTGTAATGTGGAAGGGTGAGTCCCAGTGGAGGGGTGCAACTGCTTCTCATATTAGCAGTGCTGGTATAAACATCTGGATGTATAAACGCATTGGGATGGCGCAGTGTTTACAGCCACAGAAGCAGAGCATTAAATGGTGGATACTAAACTGCCTGATTTGTGGCAAGGACCTGCCCATTTTCAAAAGGCAAAATAATTTCTTATTTTTTTTCAATCTAACCCATGAGACAAAAACTCTGGCAAGTGGATTGCTCACTGTTGTTATTCTGTTTTGAGCAATTTGGGAGCCAAATTCATTCGTGGACAGAGACCTCTTTGAAATTCCGGGAGCCACCTTCTTGAAAAACCTGCACTGAAAGGCAGACAGCAGACCAGTATCTACACTGCCACCGAAGTGGAACAGAGGCACCAAAAACCTCGCCTGCCAGGTTTCTGTAGTCTTGCCTGGCAGACCAAGGAGAGACAGCGTTCTTCGTGCCATGATCCTTCTTCTAGTGCCCAAAAAAGACTAGAGCAAGAAATCCTGCATCCTGATGATAGGATCTGCCAGGCATTGTCAAATATGTGAAGCTGCCGCAGCACTACGTCTCCAGGTCCAGCTGGAAGCAAGGCTGAGCATGTGTTCCTGGTGAGCACACACCCAAAATGCAGCCATACACATAGATATATATATAGCTGGCTACACAGATCGGCATGGACAGAAAACACCCATCACTCACACAAACATCAATGGCACAGATGACCCCGTCTTGTTCCTCCTCTTCTGCTGATCAGGACTGAAGTCCACTGGTGGAGTACGTGTACATCTATATGCATGCACAGTATGGATCCCTCCAGCAGCCGGTGCTGGATGCTCAGTCCATCCTTTAACCCTTCTGGCACTTGGACCTATGAGCCTCCCACGATGAGTCCACACCCCTGTGGGAAGTGACTCCTGCCTTGGGCAGGCTGATGGGGCAGAACCACTCCTGGGGCCATGCCCTGGGGGTTTGCAGGGTCCAGAGGCTGCTCAGCCTTCTTGGACACCCAGCAGCAGCCAGGGCTGGTGCTACCGTGGCACCGCTGGATTGGGGGTTCACGCTGCTGTTGCTCCTCTGCTCCTTTGAATTTGCAGCAGTCAGCCCTTAATCACAGCACCTAACATGATCCCACTGAATCATTACTGATATGCTAAGGGTAGTAATTGGCAGTAAAACTGACAGTCATGTCCCTGTTTGTTACATTTCCTTGTCCCATTTTATATAATTTTTTCAATAAACCTTTTAAAACTGACTCACATTTACAGTAAATGAGCTAAATATGACTTCTTTGCTTATCAGTAGCCGCCTGAGCGCCGCTGTGGGCAGAGTTGTCCCACACTGACAGGGCAGAGCTGATGGAATTTAAATTCACAATTAGCAATTATTTTCTTGTTCTGGTTCTTCAATTATTATTTTTTATCCTGTCAATAATATAAAGCCTTGCTCACGGGATATGGGTTTCTGAGATGACTATGGACATGGTTTAGTGGTGGACTTGCCAGTGCTAGGTTGAATTCGATGATCTTAAAAGTCTTTTCCAAATAAAATGATTCTGTGATTCTGTGATTCTGTGATTCTATGATACTTGCTCCATTTTTTGGAAGCACAGACAGAGCCTTCTGGACTGGCTCTGTATACAGAAGCCCCTAGCTCCGTGGAATTTCAGGGAAACAAACCAGAGACCAAGTTAGCAGGGTTGGTCACATGCTTAACGTAGTAAATGTCACATGGGTATTTTTAAAGGTATTTAAGAAGCTAATTTTGCTGAAAGACTGAAAAATATTTTTAGAGCTTCACAGGACTCTGGCTTGAGCATTGCATTATTTGCACCTGTGCAGTTGTGCTAGGACGATTTGGTGGTTTCCAATCACAAAGTATGATCCTTAAGCCAAGGCAAATGGCTGCCATCAGGCTCCTAGGCACCCTGAGAATCCCACCAGTGCCCACTTGAAGTGTATCAACATTTTGTACAGACTATTAAATGGGCAATGGCTGGTAGAAGAACCTTGAACCGTTTCTATCGGGGATGGATTTCAACTTGCCATCTCCAGACTGTCTCATGGATTTCACTATCTGTTCTGGCCATTTGCTTCCTCCTCCGTCTCTCTGTTGTTAAGACACAGATTGAAATTCATACTTTCTGGCAGTGTATTGAAATGGAAGGAACTTTTTCATTAAACCCAGAATTGGAAATTGTATTATAATCACTGAGATGCTAAAAAGTCAGGTTTTCAAGTCCAGGAGATTTTTAAGGTTTTAAGAGTCTTTCACTAAGTCTTCATGCTCCTGGAGAAAAGCTTTTAAGGTGTATAATTTCCACGTATATGTGTGTATATTTATGTACATATATATGTGGGGGTTTGAGTTCTGCCCACGTCTTCAGTTACTCTGCAGAAGGGTGGGTATAATCCAGCTCGATCTTCTCTTGCATCTGTTCCAGTCAAACAGAATACAGAACAGCTGTGGCCTTAAGCTACTGTCTATAAGAACACTTGCCAGCCTAGTACAGGACTTGAAGCAAAAGCTGTGTCTGATGGATTTCTCACTGTGCTCTGAAGCGTTTCTTTATCTCTCCTTCCCCACTTCTTAGGAGTTACAGACTCACAATCCTCGGTCTCTAATTGCTGATACTGCACCTTCCTTCGCCCCGCTTCTCTTTGTTCTTTGAAACCAGCCCAGCTGTCAATCAGCAAAGAGGGAATAAAGCCATAAACATTAGAGTTGACAAAAGCCAGGTGACTCTTGCTACTCAGAAATCAAAAGGTGTTTTTCTTATTAAAAGACATTTTCGATACTGCTTAATTGCTTCAGAAAAATATATCGCTGCTGATACTGAATGCTTTGATAAAGAGAGGGTTACTCTGCTGAGTGCACTGCTGGTCTGGTTCACTGGCCCTATTGAAACGCTGTTCTTCACTTGTCCTGAAACTCTGCCTTTTCATTTTCTGTATGAATAATCCTCTGAGCATCCCGATACACATTCCTAAGCACTTTGCAGAGAAAGAGGCACTCACTGGGAACCGTTTTTCCTTTTTCTTTGGCTTCTGGAGGACACTAAACCTGAAACAAATGAATACTCACTATCAAAAAGCAGAAGATTTCATTCTTTCAAAAGAAAATATGCTAGTCAATATCTTCATTTTATCCTTTACTTTGTCCCGGGAGTGAACATCTGGGCATCTTTCTGACTCACATGCAACTGTCTGTGGGAGGCCTAAAAATACAACATAAAATACCTCACTAAAACCAAATCCTTCAGATATACTTCCTTGGTTTCTCATTCACTTTCATTTAAAAAAAAAACCAACAACACATCTTTGAACTGAAATCTTAGTTTCTCATATCTGTATTCCATAAAAGCTGACTATCTTATGCGAAATGACAGAAAGAACCAGGACACTAAATTATTCAGAGGCTTGCTGAGGAGATATGGGACTTATCATAATGAAGGTTAAATCCCTGTCCAGGTTGCTACTTGCTGAAAATTGCTTCTGTCTGCTTCAGTAGCTGAGGCGAGGTGTGTTGATATTCTCATCGTAGAGCCTTTCTCATCAGTCCTCTATCATATGATATGTCTACACTGTGCAACTTATATAGAGTCTTGTGATACCTGCTCCAGTCTGAAATGAAATCGTCTGAGCATCAGCAAGCTGTTGGGCACAGGAATGGGGTCTTTCCAGAGAGACTGGAAATCTGGATTCACAAAGCCCCTTGGTTTGCCATGAGCAGAAAATGGTTGGTGCCATTTACTAGTAACTCTTCCAACTTGTGAGTTTTTCTGTGGAAAGCTCTTTTTGGCTCCATGTAGTCCCACTGAAAGTAGAAAAATTTCTGTTATTAAGTGCAGTCTTGTGGAAACCATGGCCAATGGGTGGACCTGGTAGGATAGCTCCTTTGGAGGAGTTCCAGGACTCACGATCTATGGCTATGCTACTAAGTGGAAAGGAACCAGGGAGGAAACTTGTGGTCTTGAGGCCAAGGGGCATCAACTGGCCCTTGCCCACATAGCTTAGAGGTCACCACAGAGCAGAGCAGAGCTGGCTATATTTACATTACATTGCATTGGGCTGTGAGGATTTTCTAGGTCCCGTGTAGTGCCCTGTGGCTTTAATGCATGACTATACTATTTTGTACACTTTTTCTAGTTTTGACTACCTTATATTTGTCTTCCAGATCACAAAAATACTGTTTCTCTAGCCTGAAACTGAGGACAGGTGTTGTGTACCTTGGCACGGGGCGGAAGGGCATGTGGGAGTGCTTGAGTGTGCGCAGGTACTTGGGACAGCAGTAGAGGAGTGTGTGGGGCCTATGGAGCCCAGCCTGATGCACCCTCATCCGTAATGTCTTTGAACTGCTGTTCCTGGAGTGAAGTATACCCCTAATTTTTCCCAGGAGAGAACTGGGTGAAGTGGCCCAAAGCCCAGCAGGAAATGAACTGCTAATTAAGCAGTGTAGCCAGTTGAGGTGTACTGTTCAAGCTCAGTTCCTGGTTTGTTCTCATTAGCAGTGTTAATGTAATTACTGTTTCTAGATTTTCAGGTGTCCTATGACCTCCTGGTGATTTGCAGAGTTTATGGAGGTGTCTGTCACTCACTTTGCAGGGAGGCAACCGCGGGAGATTTCCTTTTGCCCTCTTCTTTCTGTGAGATTTATGGCAGGAGATGCATGACTCAGTGACCATGCAGGAACCTTTTGGCTCCCAGGTGTCTTTTTCTCTTGGTATCTAAGAGTTTTAGTTGCTCATTGACGTGGTACATGCTGTCTCGCAACAGCTTCTTCCAGTTCCAGTAACAACCCTTTAGCGGCCCAGTCCATCATGGGAAGGATCAGCCTGCCTCCATGTGTTTGATGAGAAAAGGAAGTCGAGATTTGTTTTAGCTCTACCCTCCTTTGCCATTATGAGAGCTGAAACCTTCAGATATAGCTGCCTAAAGCAGGTGCTAAACCCATTCTGAGACACCAAAATAAAAGGTGCCAGATTTGCAGATGCTCTGGGCACAGGAATCAGAAGAAACCATACTTCAGCAGCAGCCCTGAAAATAAGGCCATGCAGTAACTAAACCCTGCTCTAGGCTTGAATGTTTAGAAATGTTAAGCTTTTTTCTGCATTTCATTTTGCAGTAATTGCTAATACTGACGTGTCTTTGTGCTGATTCAGAATCCCAATGAAAAGAGTGGGGTACCTGAGAGATGCTGTGATCACTAATGGCTGCTTACCCATTTGCATGGAAAGGCTTTAAGGCTTCCCTAAGACAACTTTCCAGGTGCTTGCACCTCACAATCCACGCCAATCTTCCAGAAATGCAAGTTTCTCAATGTATAGATGCCCTAAGACATCAGATGTTTCTCTTTCGTGGAGGGAGATTTATGAATCTTTCTCCATCATGGCAGCCTCCAACTTCCAGGGAGCACTGCAAAGCCAAAAGCATTTAAAATCACCTCAGATGATAGTTACATTTCTTTTAGCACCTTAGCCCAATTAATGAACTTAAACTTAGTTTCTCATTTAACTGTCATGGTCTATTTTAAAATTAAATACAGTGAAGGCAAGATAAGCAGGACGTGGACAAAATTTCATCTCTGTTTGTGTTCTGAGTTTCTCAGCCTCACAATAAGCACTGCCATTATGAGTAAAGAGAGCAGAACTGGGATTAAATTCCGAGGTGTTTTAATCAAATGACCCGCTTTGGGCACAAGCTATGAAGAACAAATCTAGTTTATTCAGCACAGCTCTTACCACAGTTTTCCAACAAAGCTTTTGTTCTTAGTCCTCTATTACTACACCAGCTATAGTAATACTATAACTAAACTATGCTAAAACTATACTTCCTGTCTGGTTCCCAAAGCAAGTTTCAGGTAGTTGCTGAAATGGCTTTTAAAATGGCTTCTTTCTTAGCTTCTTTCAAGGGAGGGAATCATAGACTCATAGAATATTTTGGGTTGGAAGGGACCCCAAGAGGTCATCTAGCCCAACCCCCCTGCAGTGAGCAGGGACACCTTTAACCAGATCAGGTTGCTCAGAGACCCATCCAATGTGGCCTTGAATGTTTCCAGGGATGGGGCCTCCACTGCCTCTCTGGGCAACCCGTTCCAGTGTTTCACCACCCTCATTGTAAAGAATTTCTTCCTTATAGTTAGTCTAAGTCTACCCTGTTTCCGTTTAAAACCATTCCCCCTTGTCCTGACACAGCTGGCCCTACTAAAAAGATTGTCTCCATCTTTCCTGTAGACCCCCTTTAAGTACTGAAAGGCCGCAATCAGGTGGACACTTGCAGCCTTCTCTTCTCCAGGCTGAACAATCCCAACTCTCAGCCTGTCCTCATAGGAGAGGTGCTCCAGCCCTGGGATCATTTTTGTAGCCTTCCTCTGGACCTGCTCCAACAGTTCCATGTCCTTCTTGTGCTGAGGCTCCAGAGCTGGACGCAGTACTCCTCCAGGTGAGGTCTCACCAGAGTGGAGTAGAGGGGCAGAATCACTTCCCTCGACCTGCTGGCCACGCTTCTCCTGATGCAGCCCAGGGTATGGTTGGCCTTCTGGGCTGCCAGTGCACATTGCTGGCTCATGTCCAGCTTTTCACCCACCAGCACCGCCAAGTCCCTCTCGGCAGGGCTGCTCTCAATCCTGTCAACCCCCAGCCTGTATTGATACCGGGGCAAAGATCATTTTAAAGGCAAAAACTGTGAGATGAGAATTTCAGTTTTACAGAAATACTTGGGTATTTTGTTTTCAGTCCATTGCAGTAATAGGCAGTGTAGCCTGGTAATAGAACTGGAAACTGGGAAGCTGGAGACCTCAGCTCTTCAGGACTACTGCGACTGTAGTACAAGTATTGATTCTGGCCTACTTCCTCTCAGCAGGAACTTAAAGAAAATGCAAACAACATTGCCAAACAACAGAGGTTTAAGGTGGAACAGAATTCCAAAGAAAATATATTGTTGTTGATGACTACGCAAAGAGAGCTTGTAACGGAATTTAATAAAGGGAAGGGAAAAAAATTTTGATTAAATATCTTTAAGAGCTTTTTTCAAGTCATATTTGTTGGGCTGAATCATCATCCTTAAATTTACTTTAAATATGAGCTTCAGAAGTTTTATCATTAATTGTTTACTGCAGCATTTTTTGCAGAAGTTTTATTTTTATAAAAATCTTGGCTCAAAGTATAGCAGACAATATATGACAAGTCCACATCTTGCAGGTAAAATTCCACTAGCAAAAGGTCAGGTCTAGTAAACGCCTCCAGAATAGGTTAGGAAAACAAAGACTCAGTCTGTTATTCCATCAATTCTCATCTGGGACACAGCCAGAATTACTAGAGGCACTACTGGACTAAGGAAGAAATGTGTGTGCCTGTGCAGTCCTAACATACTAGGGGCAAGTCTACTTTGGTTAATGTAATGCTTTGTGCTGTCTTGTTGCTAACAAGGTAAATTGGTGCTCTCTCACAATCTCTGTTTTTAAACGTAGTTTTATTAGTAGTCATTTGATGAGTATCAGCTGAAAGACAACCAAGGTTTCTAAACTCAAATATCTATTGTTACTTTACCAGGTCAATATTAAACAACTCACTGAATAATTCAAGTTCGAAAGGTTTTGAGTGCTCCTGAGGGCAAGAGAAACAGTAGATGCTCAGACACTTGCAGTACAGACTGCCTGTTCAGGGATCTAACTTCTGGTATGCATTTTTTAAGATCATTGACTTACACAATCAATGCTTTGCAGAGCCACAAGAGAGGTCTGCCTCTCTTATAGGGAACTCGGAGAGGGCTGATGTGAAAATACCACAGTACCTGAATAACAACTTCTTAAGTAGTCTCTGGTTTTGTCTGCAGAGGAATGGAAAGGGAGTGGAATAGTCTCCTTTCACATCACTACAGTGTATGCCTAACCCTGATCTTTGGTTACAGCCTCAGCGGTAAAGAAAAGCTGCAGATATCTCACTTGCACTTGCAAGGTGATTTCACCTGGATGTAGTCTTACAAACTCAACATTTGCCCAAGTGGTCCATGTAATCCAGTAGCTGCCGTCTCACAGAGCTGCGTAGCAGGCATTTCAGGGACCGGTGCTACAGCTGGGCGTTTTACCCCACGGGAAGCTTCTCCCCAGTTCCTGTCAGCCAGTAGCTGGTTCATAGGAAATAACAATGAGGATCATTTTGGGGAATATTGTCTATTTTTAACTACAGATGTTCTTACAGACCACATAGATGAGACCTTGGCCTCTCTCACCTCCTATTTCAATGAATTTGACAAGTTAGTTACACAGCATGATAAATAGAAAATACCAAAAATCCTGTTGCATTTTCTTAGCATGTCCTTCAAAGGCCTTCACTCTGTTCTTCAGGCATCTCTGAGAAATGCATACTGATGTCAAAGGTCATGTCTTTTGGGCTGTCTATTGGAAGTGAAACCTGATATGAACAGGAGTTTATCAAAAAAAAGACAAACAAAAAACCCCAGCAAAAATATAACTCCAATTGTATATGGGTTTGAATGCAAACTGCAATGCTGAATCCTACAAACTGTGTAAGTCAGACCTGAATCCAAACACTAATCCTAATTTGATATCTGGGTCAGATGGACCAAGTCAGAAATTCACTTCCATGCTCCTCAAAGAAAGAGGCGGCTGGTGAAGCCAGATGGGAGTGATGGATCTTCTGAGGGGAGGGTTTGCAAGCTGAAGAGAGGGGACTGGGAGACAAGAGGTCTCAGACCACGACCTAGCTCTGCTCCAGAATTTCTGGGTCCTTTGCATTAAATTTGCAAGTGTTCAGTCATTTTGAAAATGCTGAAGCCCTCGATATGGGGCTTCATTTTTCAAAGGTCTGTTCCTGAAGCAAACTGGGACAGTGAAACCAGGGGTTTGACCACTAAAATTTCTTGTGGTATTCATCAGCTAATTTTAGCAAAAAGTGCTTTGCATACACTTGAACAGAGAAATACTAAGAAACAGATTTTTTCACTCTTATGCTTCTTTTTTTTCCCCCTCAGCCATTTCTATACTGATGCACAAACATAGCAGAATCTTTTGTTTTCTTTTCTTTCTCTGCATGGGCACTGTGATTATTAACTGTGTCTTTGTGAAACATGCAGATTTGGGAAACTTTGCACCAGCAGGCTGCATGCATTTCATGATTCTCTTATGTAGTGTACAAAAAGAGAGAGGGTCAAATTATTACTTTGGAGGGCTTTATTGCACTGGTGTGAAAGAGTGTTACTGTGTTTTCTGTGAGCTGGTCTGGATTTGCATGGCTGGGACAAGGACGAGAACAGTTCTTTGTCCACACTATGTGTAGGTCACATAATCTTCAGGGCAGAAGGAAAAGTACAAACAAGCGTGTTTATTATGGCTACTGCAGAGGATGGGAGTTGGCCACCGGTTCTGGGCTCCAGCAAGCATGGGAGGCTCTGTTGCGGTGTTGAGAGTTGGAAGGATAATTGATAACAGTTTGGGGAAAAGAAAAAGTAGTTCTTGAAAACCAAGGGTATGAAGCTCTCAGTAAAAAGGATATGTGAATTTTGTAATTTAAAAAAAAAAATACTGATAAGTTGGGAAGCATTTATGAACAAAATAATGGCAAATTATTTTAATTGTTGGACAAATCCTTATGGTATAGCTGCTGTCTCATAAAAAATTCAGCAGCAAAATGGTCCCCACTCCAGAACATTTAATATCTAGAAGACTGCTGTGCAAAATGAAGTCGTCACTGAAGAAGCTTTCTTTTTCTCTTTCAGTTTAGTAGTTGTATCATTCATTACCTTTCTTGGCAGTAGGAAAGAAGCAGTTATTTTGAAAGGCTATAAATGATAAAAGGTCATCAGATGAAGACAAAGAGAGCTTTTATTCCCATGTGAATACTACAAACTGCTACCAGAAAGAACTGTCAGGGCGATGCATACCTTTTTGCTGAGCCAGTGCTTTGGGGTTTTTTTTTTGTTCTCATGCTCACGAGCAGCTGCCATTGAGAAGCCATGTGAATGGGAGGAGGGACAGGGACAGGACTTGGGAGTTTCATCATCAGTTAAGAAGAAAGAGATATTTAGAAAAGTACTCGTGGATGAATGGAATATTTGGAGACTGATCAGTATCCAGAGAGGTATTAGAGACATTTTCTTTAGCTATAGAAGAGTAAATAGAAATGTAAAAGAGAAATAAAACAGTGTTAGATAACCTATAGGTAATGTTGCGACTACCACATCCATTCCCAAGAGGATTAAATTCCCTCCAGTTTCATCCAGTCACATTTCAAATACCCAGGAGAGTGCAGGAATTCATCAAATCCAAGCTGAATTGGGCAACAACAGGACTTAGCTTCATACATTTGTTAGAAGTGCAGGAAAGTAAAAAAAAAGTATAGTGAAAGACCTGGAATCAAGGGGAATTGAAATGCTTTGAGTATTATTAATTATTTAATGAATCCTTTCCAAATTCTGTAGCTATGTTATAATATAGACCAGATAAGTGGTTCTCTGTGAATTTATGAATTTACAGCTTAAATCTTGTTGGTTCACTCTGAGCTCGAAGGGTGGATTGAAGTGGCGAATAAGACTGAAGGAAACACTCCCAGTGGATTTTTTCTTTTCAAATGCGTAAGATTTCTTCCACTTGGGAATAATGTTATCACGTACTATATGGGGAAAGGACTTGGGCCAGGAAGCTTCACAGCACAGAGAGAACAACTGGTGGACAGCACCCTAATTGCGAAGAGACTTGGTATTTTATTGTTCGCAGGCATTGTTGTTCACCGTATTTGCTACATCAGTCATTCTACGAAAGGTACAGATAGTGACCTTAGTATTGCAATATCTGAGGGCCTCTCATGCACCTCCACTTAATTAGCTGTAAAACTCCCTCCTGCAATTCAAAGAAATCGCATTAACTGTATTTTCAGCAGAGAACTGAAACACAAAGAGCTTAAGTAACCTGTCAGAGGTGAGACAGGGAGTCTGTGGTGGAGAGAGAAGGGAGCAGCGTCCAGGGCTTCAGCCACAGCTTCTGTCTCCCTCCCCAGCTCCCTACTCTCACCACCCACCCATACAGCCGCCTTGTGGAACCAGAGCTAAAGCACTAATAGGGATGCTGGATCATTTTACAGCGGTGTGTAGAATTACTGGAAGTGAGTTTATTGCTTTCTAATGGCTCAGGTCATTCATCCTTCAGTATTCATGTGGGAGTAGGCATCCACTGAGCTGAAACACTACTGTTGCAGCTAATGCAGTGTACTCGGCTTACATCAACAGAGAAGCAAAACCAGAGCTCATCCCAACATCCCCACAATGTTTCTCTGAATGTAAGTATGAAAAAACAGTCTGAACAGGTCTCAGTGATTCTCTTTTCCAGTCCATATTTATAAAACTTGGCTTTTTACATTCTTCCTGCTGGGCTACTTAATAAGAAAGATTAAGTACTATGATAGAAATCAGAGTTGCTATAATCTTTGAGTAGGCTCTTCTAGGGTCTGTCGGTGAGGCTTAATGGTCAAGGTCATGCAAAAGTCACTTTTTATGAATTGCAGTCACCTTGTTGCTTCTTATCACTGTCTCCCTGCCTTATCCTCAAAAAAAAACCCAAAAAAGCATAAGAACAAATAATTTTCTAAATAAAGAATCTGAGCGCAGAATGAGCAAGCCAAGATGTTACAGTCAGTCATTTACTTTTCTAATATTGGTCTGTGCTTTTGCTCCTATTGCTGTTTGTGTTTACTGCCTACTGACTGCGTCCTGCTGTCCCTGCTTAAAATCTGTTGGTATCACAAGAAAAATATTATAGCCCAGATGACTGTTATACTTGCTACTCATCTAGCAAAAACATAGATATTCCAGAGAAGTCCTTCCTCACCTGCTGACTGAGGACACGTGTGAATTGGGACAGCTCTCTGGTGAGCCACTGAATGGATAGTTGATAACAACTGGCCAACCATCCTACTCAGGCTCAATGGAGGAAACCTGAAGCTTGGCTTTGGTATCTGTGATCTACAAAGCTGAGCCTATCTGCTGCAAGAGGGATAGTCTGGTTGCTGCCACACCAAAGGCAGGACCTAAGGTCTGTGTTTTTCTTCTGTGTCTCTGAAATGTCTTGTCCCTCAGGTCTGCTAGGAAGGACTGTAGAAACTACAGTTGTACCTGGACACTTTCAGCAGACATGAACACAGGACTTCATTTTCCTTTCCTTCATTGACAGCTGCATCCTACACCTAAGGGTCAATAGCTACACAAACACACTCTTGGTGAGGGCATGAAGATACTGAAAGATGCAGAAAGACTTGAGCATGACCTTCCCACGCACTTTTCAAAGCTGTGAGCCAGCTCTGGGGATTGAATAACCCTGTCACATAAACTGCAAAGAAAAGGTCCCGTCTGTATCTATCTATGGAGACAAGCCAAGACTGTCTGTGACCTTGCTCATGATACATTAAACAAGCACTTCAATCACAGCCACTCTACTGCTTCCAATTCGATTCATTGCTTGAGCATGAATTTTTCAGGACTAATTACATCTAATCATGTGTGGCTTGAACACGTGAGCAAACTAAAGGTTCAGCAGCAAGGCATGAGATGAATGAGAAATTGGTTGGCAAGGTGTCATGCTTTAACTCCTGTAGGCAGTAAAACACCACACAGCCACTCACTTGCTCCCACCCAGTGGAATGGGGGAGCAAATTATAAGGGCAAGAGTATGACAACTCATAGGTTGAGATAAAGATGGTTTAATAATTAAAAAAAATAAAGAAAGAAAAAACAGAGAGGAAAAAAACAAAACCAAGAAAAAACAAATGATGCAAAAAAACCCCAGATGCTTACCACCAACCAACCGATGCCCAGCTAGTTCCCAGCAATGGCAGCCCTGGTCAACCTCCCCCTGTCCCCCTGTTGTGTGTGTCCATTCCCTCCTCCCCAGTTTTATTGCTGATCATGACGCCATGTGATATAGAATATCCCTTTGGTCAATTGGGATCAGCTGTTCCAGCTGCGTCCCCTCCCAACATCTTGTGCACCGCCAGCCCACCCACGGTCAGGGTGGTGTGGGAAGCAGAAAAGGCCTTGACTCTGTGCAAGCACTGCTCAGCAATAGCTAAAGCAAGCCTGTGTTATCAACACTGTTTTAATCACAAATCCAAAACATAGTACCTATGAAGACTAACTCCATCCCAACCATAACCAGTACACAGGGACATAAAGCCAGACTTATGTCTATGAAGAAGTAGAAAGTATCCAATCCTGAAGAGACGCAGTAAAGCACAGACAGTCCAGGAAAGAGGTAGAATATGCAGGACCTATTTTTAATACAAAAGGTAGTTATGAGAGGGGAGGCTCTGCTCATCTTTGTTTTAAGCCAAGGAAAGGACAGAATGCAAGGGACCATGCCATGATGGAATTGCCTTGCTTCATGAGGGAGGGTAGTAAGGTACGATGAGCTTTGAGGAAGCAAATTTTGATAGACTCGGGCAACTGGTGAGTAAGATCTCATGGGAGGAGATCAACTTGGAAATGGAAAAGATGGCTGTTTCTTTAAAGAAATGTTCCTAAGAGCATGCTGCCAACTGTCCCAGAGAGGAAGAGGAATAAGAAGTTTAGTAAGAGGTGGAAAATTACTGAGCTCTTCATTGACACAACCTCAAGGGGCCATGTAGAAAGAGAATTGAGAAAAGATTGCTGAGTGCAACTCTAAACTGCAAGGGGGATCAGGAAAAGAAAGGCACGAAGCGAGATACCTTCTGTCTCTGGTCATAGCATGATTCCTTGTTAGCTTCTGTAGGGACACCAGTAATAAGGAGACAAACAAGGAAATGTGTAATCCATCATCAGTAGAGGGGAAAAGCTATTAACTGATTATGCTTAACGCCTTTTGCTTGCATCCGTGTTAAATGGGTTTTTTGCTTCCCTTGGTAAAAAAGGTTAACTGCAATCACTTTACTAATCATTTCATACTTGTGACAAAGGGGCAAGATGCGCCTCAGGGTGGATGGCAGTCACAGCAAGCACAGGGCTGTGGAAAGCTGCGGAAGATGCGAGCTCCTGGGAGGCTGGGAAAGGCACGGATGCTGCTGAGCCTGTGCAAGAGGGCAGGGAATGCCCAGGCAATTCCCAATCTTCAGGTCCCAAAAAGATTCTGCAACAAATAAGCTTTTTGGAAGTACTTAGAAGAAAGCCAGGTGTATCAACTCTCATGGATTTGTTGAGATTACTTAGGAGTAAGCGTCCCACTTCCCTCTCCAAAAAGACAGTTTGGTAGAAGATGGGTTGGGTTTACTGTCGCCAGCTGACTTTGGGGCGGGAATTGCATGGTTTTGAAAAGGAAAGCAGGAACACACAATCCCTCAAAGGGAAGATAGCCTGCAAACAAGGCAAGGAATTGTCTGCTTCTCTCAGCTGTGGGAAGGTCGGCTCTGGATTTCTGTGGCAAGTTTTTGGTGCTGAAGAGAGTAAATAAAATGGTTGAAGGAAGGGGGAAGATATGGCTTGTGAGGAAAGATTGAATGAATTGGGGTTGTTTAGCCTGCAGAGAGGAGGCTGACGTGTAGGTATGAGATGGAGGAGAGGTGGCTGCCAAAAGGAAAAGAAGATTTTCTCTGCCTGGTGTGGGCTGGGTGGGAAGTGCTGGGCTTGCGCCACTGTTGGGACACCAAGAGCTGTCAGGAGCCATCCAGGCTGGGAGGATCCTGCCCCTGAGCCACCGTGCAGCTCTGCGTCCTCCGAGTCTCTGCGAGAACCCCAGTCTGAAGGACCTGGCAGCCAAACAGCCCTGTGGAAACACTCTGGGTGAGTCTGGGTGGGCTGGACGAGAAAAAACAGTGTTTCGTGGGCAGGGCTCCCTGATGGCATTGCAACCGCCTGAGGATGGGCTGCGTTTAATGACTGCTGTGACAAGCTGAAGAGTCTTGCAGGCTTTGCTGGTACAGCTCCTTGGAAACTTTGCTGGGCACCGATGTCATCGAGGTAACGCAATGTCAGCAACGAGCCCTCCAGGGCAAGCCAAGGACCCCGGTGCCTGCAGCTCCACTGCGTGGCAGGAGGCTTGGAGCTGAGACCTTACTGCGCTCCCCAGAGCCTTCCAGCTTTTGCCCCAATCACAGCAGCGACTCTGAGCAGCTCCCAAATAAAAAGCCCACTTACATAAATCTCTGTAGACACCTTGCGACTGCTTTTCTCATTTGTCATGAACACAGTGCTGATGCAGGGACAGAAGGAGCTGAGAAAAGCAAGGGACACTTGCAATCAGTGGCAATATCTATGCAGACAAATCAACTGCTACACGTGAGTCCCCATGGAAATAGGCCCTTGTCATTACATTACATGCTAGTGCCAAATTTTAGCTCTGATTGTTGTAGTCCAACCTTGCCAAATCAGCTCAGCCAGTGGAGCCGCAGATTTAGCTGACAGCGAGATCGGTTCCTCGCACAAAAGGGTGGATGTCCGCACTGCGGGTGGATGGAGCAGCGGCAGAATGGGGACCCTTCTGCAGCAGACACATCAGCACACAGAAACCATCCACCTGCCGCTCAAATGGCTGGAGTGTCTGAAACATTAAATTAAATAAAATGAGAAAGGTTTGCTGGGCAAGCCAAAGGCGGCTCTGAGGAGCTGTGGCTCAGTGAAAGTCTGCAGTAGCAGCTTACAGGACGAGCCCAGCTCAGGAGATATGAAATAGCTCTAAACGGAAGAGGTATCTCAGGTCCTGGTAGAAGGCCAGTTGTTATATCCTAGGCCTAGTGGGGCTGGTTTCCAAAAATCCCATGTGCCTTTTAGAGGATGCATTGGCTTCTGTACTGTTCCTACCTTAGCAAGATCAGGAAGGATTTTATTTACATAAAATGTGTTTTCAGCCTAGGTGTGCTGTGAAGGTAAGACCAGAACGCAGAGCAGAGTATTTGCAAACCGGGCATAATCTTTCCATGTAGCCTTTGACACATGGAGGTAACTTTTCATTTTAGTATGCAAAGTTTGCCTCAGCCAAACTGCTGAGCTGAAAAAAACCACATATGCCACCCTCAAAGCCTGAAAGAAACACTGACAGTTTTACAAGTGGTTAAACTAAGCCTGGAGAACTCTTGCTTTCTGAGACAGGAGCTAACCATCTCTAATAGGTCCTTTCCATCTCCGACTTCTCTGAAGCTACGAGCCTTTGAAGACTGTGACTGACAGGCTCATTAACACTGAGCAGATTCAAATGCACACAGAATAACTTGGTGAGCTAATTAGAGGAACGCTGGGATAAAGAGAGCGTGACAATAAAATACTTCTGACGTTAATTAGAGGAAGAAAAAAAGCAAGGCTGAGCTTCCCTAAAGAAACCCAAGTGGGGAGGGAGTAATCCTGCAGGATGCCGAGCACTTGGGGCGGCTTTGAGGCGCGCTCCCGGGGGACCATTGCAGCTGGGCATGGAGCCGGGACATGGGGCTCCCCCCATGGCAGAGGGCTGTGACCCAAGCAGACATTTGGTGAAAGAAAGGGAGGGGGAAATAGCTTGCAGAAAAGGCCTGTCTGAAAGAAAGAGCAATTCCTTTCTGCCTGTCTCCAACCTCATACGCAGGTTTTAATTCAAGCAGGCTACGATAAAAAGCAAAGCCAAGGGGAGGAAAGCAAATCTAGCTACAAAATAAGCAAAATTCAGGCTAAGAGTAAGGAATTATAAGGAACAGAAAGCAGATGCTGGGCTTGAGTGGTATTAACACATGTTGCCGTGTGTCTCAACTGCCTCCCACAATGTTTAAAAAATGCACTAATGTTTTTTTTTTCCTGTTCCTGTCCTCTGGCTCTCCCTAATTGCTTCCAGTTAGATGACTCCAGGACACATTTTTCCCAGGTGTGCTTCCACAGCTTCACATGCTCATTATTCCTTTCCGTGGGGCTTGGTGGTGGTGGCTCTGCCCCCTGCGATGTTTGGGGTTGAGTGTAACAGACATTCAAGCAGGAAAAGTGTTACCCAAAACTGCTGGCATCAGCTTGGGAGAAAGCAACATGGGGTGATTGCTACGGGAAGGGTCTCCAAGGGTCTTGATGCAGCAGGAGCACAGCAGCCGCCCTGTCCCAACACCTCTGAGCATGGAGATTCTCACTCTTGAGAAATGGAAACATAGCTGCATGTGTCTTTTCTTTTTTTTAAATAAAAGAGAAAGAAATGTGCTAGTAACTTGCAGAGACTAACCCTATGGATGTAAAGAGTTCAGCAGCAGATGCAATTGCTGTGCGCATCTAAAAAGGTGGTACAATTTCAGCTCCTACATGTAACGCAAGAGGGAAATGATGTGTTTTCACAACTGATCCTTTCTTCCTCATATCCACTCTCTTATTTGACCTCAACATGACATGTGGATTCTCTTATTTTGGGCTTACACTTAAGAATTTTCTTTTCTCATATAAAATCAATGGATGCATTTTTACTTATAGAGTTGTAGTAAAATATTCTTTGTGGTATCTTTATATTGTGGCGTCTCTATTTGTTCAAAGGACAAGGAGTTGAATGTCATGCTTCTTTAGCGTATAAAGCATTCAACTTTTCTTAAAATTCTCTGTTTTCCCATAACAACTGATTGCAGTTTTTGTCATATTTTTTTTACACTTACTTCTGATGAAAAAACTTGGAAGAAACCAACAGCTTCAAAACCACCCCAAAAAATCACCAAGGAGAATGTGTTGGCTTTTCTAGAGGCTTTTACCACCACCACATCTGAGTACTGTTTTTATATTTAATGACCAAAGAAAAAAAGAGTTCTTATCTTGCAAGGCACAGTATATGGGGTTGTTTAGTCTGCAGAAGAGGAGGCTGAGGGGAAACCTTATCGCCCTCTACAACGACCTGAAAGGAGGCTGTAGCCAGGTGGGGGTTGGTCTCTTCTCCCTGGTAACGGGCGATAGGATGAGGGGAAATGGTCTGAAGTTGCGCTAGGGCAGGTTTAGGCTAGACATTAGGAAAAATTTCTTCACCGAAAGGGTTGTCAGGCTCTGGAATGGGCTGCCCAGGGAAGTGGTGGAGTCCCCATCCCTGGAGGTATTTAAAAGATGGGTAGGCAAGGTGCTTAGGGCCATGGTTTAGTGGTGGGATGGCAGTGTTAGGTTAACGGTTGGACTTAATGACCTTAAAGGTCTTTTCCAACCTAAAAAATTCTATGATTCTATGGTATGTGTTGCATGAGACTTTCTGAAAGTACAGGAGATGGTCAGGCAGATATCAAGGTTATATTAAGAAACCCTGTCTAAAGAAATATGTTCTCCATAAAGTTCAAAAGCTGGTATCGGGCGAGCCTGCTGATGAGGGTGAAGTCCAGCAGGAAAATCCTGTCACCTCCTGGCAACTGCGATGTGTTCCCTCCCAGCTGGGGCAGCCAGAGCCCCCTTGTCATCTCCAGTCACTGCCATGGAATCAAGGGCTGTTCCTTTTGGAGTTGTAAGAAGTAACTAAAACTTTGTATTTTTGCATCTGCAAATCGGAGAAAGAGTAGAGTTCAAACAAAATGGTAAGAAAACTTGCCTTGGGGAACCAGAAGAAGAGATTATAGTATTTTCATTCCTTTTTCTGTATTACTCAGCTGTTTTGCTTGCAAAGCTCTAAGAAACGGGCTCTTGCTTTTAATCAGAGTTAGGAGCGTGAAAATTTTAGCACACTCCCTCCTGGGGTAGCCACTGTTTTGAAGTAATAAAGAGATTGTTGATCTTCACAGTGGGCAAGAGATAAAATTCAGGAAGGCAGGGGTGGGAGAGCAGGAGCAGGCTTGTACCAGCAGGGAGGACGTGGAGCCCCAGCCACGAGAAAAAGGCTCCTAAGGCAGATCACGTCAGGAATTAAAAATAAAAATTGCATAGCCTCCACCAGTGTGTGCCACAGAAACCAAGTGGTGTTGTTTCTCTCAGAGCTGGAAAACAGCACCTGCAGGTCAATGTGGCTGGCAAATGGCAAACCAGTTTGGTGTCTAACTGAGGAGGAACAAAGAGAAAAAAAAGAGATAAAAGTCAGTTCTTAAGAGAAAACTTGACACACTCCAGGATTTTAAAGTGCAAACATCTCCTGAGTGCAGCCAGGCCCCAGGAGAAGAGCAACGTTAAAGACAACAAAATTCCTCAGGGCAGGCACCACACCAGTTACCCATTCCTCAGGTACCAGGAGGGCAGAAGCCTCACCAGCAAGCGGTCAAAGTGCTCCTCAGTCTGTTCATAAAGAAGCAGTATCTTCCTGCAGCAAAACACTGGCAGTACTGAACACTGGAATTATTTGCCTATCTTGGCTTCTTTATCTCATATTATTCTTTTTCTCAAGGACTGGTTCATTACTTTCCTTACTTTTGTAGGAAGTTTCCCATCCATTTTTTTACCTCCAGTGCAATTTCAAACATGTAAAGAGCTGTAAATACTCTATTGCAAAATCATCGGAAAAACCTCACATCTTCAAGTAATCCCAGAAGCAAATAATGAAATACGAAACACAAGCACATATTCCCACCTCTCCCTCCAAATGTGAAAATGCAGTATACCAAAAGCTTTCACGTGTTTCCTATATTTTTATCACTTTACTTTTTGGAGCTAAACCCAACCTTTGATATGAAAAGTTCCAAATCTGGGAACTTTGAAACTCTCACCTAGTAATTCTGGAAGATTAATTTATTTACAGGGGGAAAAAAAAAAGAAAAAAGGTAACAGCCTGATCTAAGTGTTTAAACACATGAACTGTTGTCTGCAATTATTTGGGGTCAGTAACATTTTTTTCTGAAAGTCTCTACAAATCACGACTTTCTTTATGCAGTAAAGGACTACTCCTCTGTTTCTGGAAACCAGGGGAACAGGATGAGCAAATGAAGTAAGCTATTTCAAGGGATTTAACAACTGAACTGGACAAATTTGATTATCAATGTGTTTCCAGCCACTTTCTGCTAAATAGAGACAAATTACTTTTAGGTTAAAACATGCGCAGTAAAATGTCCTAGAAAATTTATTAGAAAATTATAGTCTTTCTACCTCTTTTTAAATAGGTTATAAATACCCATATAATAAGTCCTGTCCTCTTCAGAGCCTTTAAGTTCTGCTAGAGTTTGAATTGAGTACTCAAGAAAGAACAAAAATCCTCCATGCACATTACTTAAAAACATCAATGCATGGATATTAAATCTCAATTTAACATTATAATTATCTAAGTCAATATCTATTGACTTCTCCAGACTTTTGGGATGATTTCCATAGTCTAAAATGTGTCAAAATTGCTATTGACCTCATTTATTTCAAAAAGACCTTTCTGTGTAGGAAGCAACCTAGATAGGCATATATTTAAGGTTTCCAGTTTATCTCCATTTTTTTTGTTGTTGATGTTCTTCCCAATTATGGTAAGGACATTGGTGTTCACCCACACTATGAAGGACGCTCTAAAGCTTTTTGACTGTGCTAATTCAGCTGTCTCAGAGCGGTTGCCTCTCAGCGGGCTCGCTATTGACTGAGTAATGCTTAATGGATTTTTATCTACCTATAGAATCATAGAACCTTTTAGGTTGGAAAAAAGACCTTTAAGATCAAGTCCAACCCTTAACCTAACACTGCCATCCCACCACTAAACTGTGGCCCTAAGCACCTCATCTGCCTGTCTTTTAAACACTTCCCTGGGCAGCCCGTTCCAATGCCTGACAACCCTTTCAGTGAAAGATTTTTTCCTAATGTCCAACCTAAACCTGCCCCGGTGCAACTTCAGACCATTTCCCCTTGTCCTATCGCCCCTTACCAGGGAGAAAAGACCACCCCCCCTCAGCCTCCTCTTCTCCAGGCTAAATAACCCCAGCATGTATAAAATAAATAAAATAATAAAAAAATAAAATACATTTTGCACCTATGGATAGGTGCAAAATGCTAGTTTTCAGCATATGTCAGATGTAGGTAGAAAAATTAAGGATCAGGAGGATATTAGTAGTTTCACAACTGTGTCTTGTAAACAAAAATCTATAGACATATATAGAGTGATTTCGCTCAGCCACCTTGAATTGTCCAAAAAGTGTTTATTGGGGTTTTTTCCCAACTTGATTGAGCTCTCTAAAAAGTTGTAGTCCAAGATAGTTGTCTGGGCTTCCTCAAGTCATAGTAGAGAGTCAAATATCACCAAAAGCTGATTTGTCCATTTGGCTGAAGGTGGGAGGACCTTAAGTGTTGGTGAACATTGCCTCTCTCCATTGGCACCACTGAGATGGTTCCCTGGTTTTCAGGTGGATAAAGGTAAGGGAGATCCTCATTCATGGTGGTACATCAGCTCCCTCCTGTCCACCTTTGCTTTGTTCTTGTCTGAAATGAATCATTTAACCGGAGAGTGCACAAGGACATGCCAAGAAACACACGCAGCACGACCTTCTTCCACAAAAAAATGCTCATAGGTAAAATGCCAACTGCACCTGGATTCTCTAAATTTCCACCAATTTTTACATTTGCTAATTAGATAATTGGCAACCGATTAGGTGCATTTATTGTATCCTGCTCTCTGCACAGCACTCTTTTGTCTTGTGCTAGAGATAAAGAACTGTGTGATTGCTACAAAAATAACCATAATTGCAATTCATACTCAGGGAGCTTTACAGGTATTTTATCTAAGAAACAAAAGCTGTGAAACAGGTAGTAAAAAAAACTTGTTAGGATTTTTAAATAATTAAATCACAGACCACTTTGCTTGTCTCCCTCAGACTAGACTACCATTACGGAAGCCAATTATCACTTTTGTTTTGCAAGGCCTCAAGTTCTGGCCATTAGCTCTGAATTTACCGCAAAAAGTCAGGAGATAAAGGTAGCATGCTCGATCACTGACCTTTGAAATGGTACTTTTATAAAACAAAACCTAGGCATCAGCTTGTCACCCCTTTCCAATTTGCAACTTTCTTGACCTAGCAGGGCCATATATCTATCAGATTTTAAGACTATCTATCATCTTTGGGAGAGTGCCAAAGAATCACTCCAGTCACCTATTCTTTTACAGTACAGATGATGTCATTTAAATATTTATTTCTCTGTGGTCATATATTCCACAAAGCAGTTGGGGAACCTCATTCCACTGGTTAAATATAAATTTATTTATATTACAGCATTTCTGCAGTAAAAAACGATCAGGGTCCCAGTGAACTCACAAGTATGTAATGCACCACCCCAGTTCCCAAGTGGTTTATCAGACCACATCATTCAGGCTAAACACATCCTAACCTAACAGCGATGATTTTATCAGTCTCTCACCTGATTAGCAGAGATGAGCAAGCAAAGAGAACAGATTTTTCCTCTGTTAAAGAGCCTTTTTCCCATTTCTGTTCCTAACCCACCCAGAGTCAAGTATCCAGATCCTTTCTCAATGCACTTTTGCAGCTACAGAGGGCCACGTTGACCAGAGCTCGCTCTCTCTGCTCTTAAACATATTACTGTTTTCTTCATTCCTGTTACTATTACATACTACTAGGGCTAATTTCTTCTTTGCTCTTCAGTAACAATTGTTGGCTCCCAAGTTTCTAGAAATACCTGAGCATCTGAGGTCTATCACTTGGTTTGATAAAAGACAGATCTAACTGTAGGATGGATATTTAAAAATGAAATAAATTAAACCCAGCTTACTGGGTATGAAATGACCTATTTATTGTGGTGAGCTCTTCCAACTAAATTTTCCCCTGAGTATCTTTTGTACGTATTCTATATACATTGTGGGGTTGAACTCAGACAGCCTTGTTGTGCGTCCTTTAACCTCACCTGTCAATAAAAGACACAGGTCTGGATGCATACATATACCCATATGTAATATAGAGGAGAATGACAATTTACTTGTCTTCACCACAGTCTTGTGGATTTTCTCTGTGTTGGGATGCAAAAGATGCTATCTGGCTAAACTCCAGCACCTGAGTCACAGTTCAGAATATGACTCAGTATCTACTTAATCTGTTTTTTCTCATAGCTCATCATAATTTGGCTACTACCTGCCAGTGAGCTATGTGTCTACATAAAGCATGACTTTCAGTGAATTTACTCTGAATTCTCATTCACCAATTGATCACTTCATCTTCCAATAACTATACTATGAAAAAAGATTAGCTTCTGCCCTGCTTTTGAACCAAGAGGGTATGAAATGCTTTCAGTTCTTTACACTGAATGCCATAAAAATATTAAAGATAAACTGAGGGCCATGCTCATCCTTTAAGAGCAACACCTGGCTTTGTCAGGGTCACTGG